>CAUYRH010143616.1:0-18545 GCA_963574655.1 Perodicticus potto
TTTTTTTTTTTGAGACAGAGCCTCAAGCTGTCACCCTGGATAGAGTGCTGTGGCATCACAGCTCACAGCAACCTCCAATTCTTGGGCTCAAGTGAGTCTCCTGCCTCCGCCTCCCAAGTAGCTGGGACTACAGGCGCCCGCAACAACGCCTGGCCATTTTTTGGTTGCAGCCGTCATTGTTGTTTGGCGCTCCCAGGCTGGATTCGAACCTGCCTGCTCTGGTGTACATGGCTGGCGCCTTAGCCGCTTGAGCCACAAGCACCGAGCCACTAGTCCCAAAAGAAACCCCATACCCATTAGCAGTCTTTCCCATTCTCCCTGGACACCTAGCTTAAGCAACAATTAAGTTGCTCTTTCTTTATGGATTTGCCTTTTCTGGACATTTCATACAAATGAAATCATAGAGTAGGTGGTTTTTTGTGACTGGCTTCTTTCACTTAGTATGTTTTCAGATTCTTGCACATAGCATATATTAATACCTCAGTCCTTTTTATTGCTGACTGTTTCATTGTGTGGATATGCCATATTCTATTTATCCATTTACCAAGTGATGGGTCCATTCCACTTTTTGGCTATTATGAATATGCTGCTATGAATATCCATGTACAAATTTTTGTGAATGTACATTTTTATCTTGGGTATATACCTAGGAGTGGAGTTGCCAACTGGTTCCATTTGTCTTTTCCTAATTTTTCTAGCTAACACTCCTGCATTGTGCTTTCTTTTATAAAAAATAGAAAGACACACAGAGATAGATAGAAACAGAGAAAGTCACAGACAGGCTGTACCTGTTCAGGTGTCTTATCTGAAATTATTGAGTTCATGGCAGGTTCAATAATCATGGGGTTGTAATGACGGCATCAAAGTAACTGGGTGAAAACATCCTACTACTTTTCCTACAAAGGAAAAGTTTTCTTCCAGAAAAAAATTCAAACCTGAGTTGAGCTTGTTTTTTTAAAGAGCTGGAGAGAAGAAAAAAAGAATGGCATTCCTTTTTTTTTTTTAGACAGAGTCTCATTCTGTCACCTTGGGTTGAGTGCCATGGCATCATCATAGCTCACAGCAACCTCAAACTCTTGGGCTCAAGCCATCCTCTTGCCTCAGCTTCACAAGTAGCTGGAACTACAGGCACCTGCCATGAGGGCTGGCATTTTCTACTTTTAGTAGATACGGGGTCTCGGTCTCGCTCTTGGTCAGGCTGATCTCGAACTTCTGAGCTCAAGCAATTCACTAGCCTCACCCTCCCAAAGTACTATCATTACAGGCTTGAGCCACCATGTCTAGCCTAAGAAGATGACATTCCATTAGGGTTCATAGCACAAGCAAAAGCCTGGTGACTGGATTGAGTGTGGGGTACTTGGGGGATAAGTAAAAGGTAGTAGAAGGTGAGGCTGAAATGACTTATTTGGGACCACACCATCAAGGGCTTTGAATGGCAAACAGGGGTTTAAAGACGAAATTTTTATGGTTTTAGGGGAGCCGCTGGAGACTGGTTTGGCAATGTCAGTCAGGTGATCAGATCAGATGGGTATGATCATAGCAATGACTGGCAGGTACAGACAGGATGGACCTAAGCAGGGAGACATCTGACACAACATACCCTCATCCTTAGGAGGCTGTTGCAGCAATTCAGGGCTCAGGTAAAGGTTTTGCGCATAGCCAGCTGGAAATCGGTAACCTAAATATTGATTCAGTGGGCAAAAGCTGCATTCATCTTGGGGCTGGTTCCCTAAAAGACACATGCCTATATGCAAGGAACTCATCATTTCCCTATTACATAAATTGATTAGGTCATCAGAGTCAGGACTGATGCCAGAGGTTTGCTGCTAATCAGGCTAGAATAACAAGTTGGAGGACAAGGCAGGCTTTCTGCCAACTGAACAAGGAGCTAGTCCCAGAGGCACAGAACACTGCAGCAAAGCACCCTGTCCCTGCTTGGGAAGTCTGGGCTAAGACAGCCTCTGAGAGACCTGGTAATGCCCTTCAGCTGCATCTGAGTCTTCAGGGCCAACTCCTGGAATGTCACTTCTCAAGGCTTTTGTCAGAGGTGACCAGCCAAGTGGAATCCAGCCCCAGAGGTCCATGACTGGGTTATCCTCACTGCCTGCAGAAGCTTGTAAGTTGGGGGAAGAAAGCCTAGGGCAGCATCTGTAGAGAGTCCAGGGGGAGGTAAAAACTTGGAGAAAGAGGAGTTGACTTCATTTTGACAATAATTGTCTGTAATGACAATAATTTGTGTTTGTGTAAGCCTCCCATGGTGCTCTATAAAAGAAGGCTCAGCTTTCTGAGTGGATAAGATATTCTCCCTCACACAAAGCCTCCCCTACCCCATTCTAAGAACTCTGTAAAATTAGCCATCTGCCACCCAGTGGTAGGAAGCCTAGCTCTGGCTGCGTGGTGGTGGTGGCGTCTCTCCTCTTCTGTGCCCGACCTAACACAGAGAGGAGTACAGTTGGATCTATTTATAAACTGCAGCAGCATCTCTGGAAAGCCCTAAGCCTCCAACACACCCTTGTTTGGGCAAATCAAAGTCCAAACTCAGATGCTTTTCAGCTTTCTGCAGCTCTCCTGCCCCCAACCCACCCCTCAGTCTGTGTCAGGCTGGGGTCAGAGGACTCTGGTTTCAAAGTGGTGAAATGCTCAAAGAGTGTTGGAAGGAACAACTTGGAGTACCCTGAGTCAGACCCGCTTTGGGTTGACCTTACTGAGGAGTGCTTCCTACTTCTGGAGTCCAGAGAACACCGATTGGGGATGGGATGAGCACTCTGCATCTTGCTACAGTTCACCCACCTGGGGTATCTAAGCACAGTGACTATGATTATCTTCATTTTCTGCCATCTATATAATATGCTTATCATCAAGGTCCTCCTCCCCACAGCCTGTAGGAGCGAGGACAGATAAGGAGCTGTCCGCCCTAAAAAGATGGCTTTCTGGCTATACCGAGGTTTCTTCGCCACAGAATTTTGTAGCCCGAGCAAGCAGCCTTGTGTCCAGCAGATAAGGGTCCTTGGCAGCTTTTCCTGCCGCGGTGGAGTGGAGGAGGCAACCAGTGAGCTTTCCTACACCTCTCCCGTTCCTTTGCCCTCTACCGAAGCCAGTGTCTTAATCAGTGTCCCCTACCCGGGGCTGGAGGGGTCAGTGAGTTGGGGTACCGAGAGGAGGTCCGACAGCCCTCCGGCCCCAGAAGCCTTCTCCTCCGATGGCACCTCGGTTCCTCACTCGCTTTTGACTCCTCCCCCGTCTACATTCCGCAGCGTCTCCGCCCTGTCAGCATCCTGCTTCAGCGATTGCACCTGCCTCGAGTTTGGGAGGGGCACCCGGAAGGTAGGAAAATAAAACAAGGAAGGTTTGGGGAGCACGGCGCAATGGGTAGAGCGGACTCGCCAGGTGCCTTCCTCCCCCGCAGCCCCGATGCCACCCACCCAGCGGCTGCGGCACCGATGCGCTGTCCGCGGTGCTGACGCCGGCCGCCCGCTCGGTCGCGAGGGGAGCAAACGCCCGCGTCCCCAGGTCGCTTAGAGCCAAGTAGCCACCTCTCCCCACCTCCCAAGCAGTATCATTTTCCCAAAGGAACCCTCTGAATCCTGGCGCTGCAGCTGGGTCCAGGACGAAAGAGTGAGCGAAGGGAACTTAAACTTCTGTTAGAACCAGAGAACCCAGTGCCAGGGATTCGCGTCGTGCGGCCCCCAGCCCTTGACAGCGCAGAGCACCATCAAGTTGAGCAAAGTTTCACCGCAGCTTGAGATAGAGATTTCGGAGGCGAGGCGCAGAGAAGGACGCAGGTCCCTGGCGGGGTAGCAGCCGCACCGCAGTCGGATAACCTGCGCCGGTGCCCCGCATCAGTGCCACCAGAACCACCGGGAGGCGTCGCAGCAGCCCAACTCTCCACCCCCTCGCTCCATTCCTTACTCACCCCTCCCCAACACCCCGCCCCGGGCGCCAGTGACTCCGCCTCTCGGTGCCGAGCGACTCTTCGGCTGGAGCTGGGAAGGGAGCGCTTCCCCGGACTGGGCTCGGCTCTGAGGCTACGAAGCCGACGCCGACAGCGCAGCCCTGGGGGCAAGAACAAGACTGTCCCCACAGCGCACCTAGGAGCTGCTGAGCCCTGCACGCCTCATGGGACGCCTCCGGAGGCTGTCTCCGCACCCTGCTGCCGCGTCCCTGTCCTAGGCGCCCGGGCTCCACGGCCCGCCCAGCCCGCAGCCCGCGGCCTGTCTGGAAAGGAGTATGAGGCCCGGGGCCCCGCGGACGCCAGCCACAGGGCGGCAGGGGCCTAGCTGCGGAGCCCCGCGCCCGAGGGCGGCGGGTAAGAAGCCGCGGGAGCCGGCGAGGCGTCGGGGCGCGCAGAGGAGTGCCCCAGCCCTGGCGCCCGCTGGGCCGCGGGACTCGTGCGTGGCCTGAGCGCCGGAAAGGAGACGGAGGCGCCCTCCGTCCGGGTTCTGGGAGAGACGGCGAGGGGCTCCACGGCGGCCCCCGACTCCTAGCCACCATCCTCACGCTCCTGCTCCCGCGGGGGGGATGTCGCGGCCCGGGCCCCGAGCGCCTCCTCGGCCCCGGGGCTGAGCTCCGGACCATGTCCTCCCGCAGCCCCCGGCCCCCGCCCCGCCGCTGCCGCCGCCGCCTGCCGCGCCCCTCCTGCTGTTGCTGCTGCTGCCGCCGCTCGCACCTCAACGAGGACACCGGCCGCTTCGTGCTGCTGGCGGCGCTCATCGGCCTCTACCTGGTGGCGGGTGCCACAGTCTTCTCCGCGCTCGAGAGCCCCGGCGAGGCGGAGGCGCGGGCGCGCTGGGGAGCCACGCTGCGCAACTTCAGCGCGGCGCACGGCGTGGCCGAGCCGGAGCTGCGCGCCTTCCTCCGGCACTACGAGGCCGCGCTGGCGGCGGGCGTCCGTGCCGACGCGCTGCGCCCGCGCTGGGACTTCCCGGGCGCCTTCTACTTCGTGGGCACCGTGGTCTCAACCATAGGTGAGCGGCGCGTCCCGCACGCGTCTTTCCTCTCAGCGCCTTTCACCAACAGCCGGCCCGCCCCTCGGTTCTTCCCTTCCCTTCTAACGACCCTTTGCTCACTTTCGTCTGTCCCTGTCCCCTCTGCCCCGACCGTCTCCCTCCTGCTGCTTCCTCTATCTTTCCTGGCTTGGGCGCAGGAGGAAAGCCCAGCTCTGGCGCTCACACAGCAGTGACTCGCCTGTGTAGCCGGATGGAAAGAACCTCACCCAGGCGCAGGGCAGCCCGGGGCTGCCTGCGCTCCAGCAGTTCCGGCAGGCTGCATGACCTGACGACCTCTGTGCGCCTCAGTTTTCTCCTTTACGTGTAAAAGAGGTGATGATATGTGTCAAGGGCTGCTGTTTTTTTCTTTTTGCCTTTTCCTTTTTCCTATTCCTGGCTACCCTACACCCCGGGCCTCAATTTCCTCATCCAGGTGATTTCGAAAGCCCTTTCTCCCTCCCCCATCAGCATGTTTATTTCCTCTTCTTTCCCTCTGTCTTCTTTCTTCTTTACCCTGCGTTTTTCCCTCAGCGGCCTCTAATCTTTTCACTCTGGTAAGGGCGACCACTTGCCCCAGAATCATTTTCCCTCGATTTCCTTCCTACCTGCTTCTCCTACAATCTACACTGCCCTCCTCCAAAGTAAAGCCTATTAGTTGGAGTCCAGGACTTCTGCACCCCTCCTTGGTAAGCCCTCACTCCCAGCCTTATCTCCAATATCTTGACCTCTTTCTTTGTTCCCTTGCCATTTTTTCCAAACTGTAGTGGCACCAAGGGATAGCTGTAAGCAGGGACAGTTTTTATATACTTTCCATTATCTCTTTTCCCTATTTTTGGCTTAACCGGCTCATGTTTTCTCAATTTGACCAAAAAGACTGTGTAAATAATCCTTCACTCTCCCTCCCCACCACAGCCAGATTGCTGCCTCTGAGCTCTTGTGGAGAAATTCTGGAGTCGCCACTGCTGTCCACCTCACCACTTTCCTCATCTTTCTTCCTCTCCTCTCACTTTCCGTGCTGCCCTTTCCCTGGGCCCTGGGTGTCACAATGCACCACCCCTCCACATCCCTGTTACTCACCTGCGTAGAGTGCAGAAGAAATACAAGGTTCTCACTTTGACAAGATTGTGTGAGTCCCCCATTCCTGCTTCTAGTCCCAGGGTGGGAGAAGGCACTTGGCTGGTCACCTCTAGTTATCCCGGCACTGTCCCTGGTGGTGCAGTTTTGGAGGAGGGGGCTGGATTTACTGGACTGAGAAGTGAAGGATGTCATAGACACGCCTTCCGTGGGTGGGTTCTGGAGTGGTTTGGTATTCCAGCTCAGAGGCAGGGGCATGGACTCTAACTGACCAGTATAAGCCACCACAGATGGCTGTTGGAGGCAGGGAGAGGCTGCATCCCTGTGCTGTGTATGAGCAGCCAGAGATGTCTAAGTGTGTGTGTATAGTCTATGAAAGGACTTCCTTGCCTTCAATGATTTTTCATGTGTCATGCTTGATCTGATTATTTTAAATAGAAAAGGCGAATATGGCCCAAGTCCAAGGCACACACAAATTGGATAAAAATACCTTTTAAAAGCTATATCATGTTGTTATGGTGATAGAAGATACAAAATGACCCCCTCAAAAATCCCCTTTTAAGAGCTGCATCAAGTTGCTATAGCAACTAGAGTTTTTTTTTAAGTCCTTAAAAGTACTAAGGATTTTGCTTAGTCCTAGAGGATGACATCATGTGTTCAAGGCTCCTTATTGACTTGTACTCTTCCTCTTGTAAACACACACTTTTGCTTTCTTCCTCATAGAAGCACCTGTGCACATATTGGGTGGTCACAACATTTTTTTTCCCAGTGTCATGCTTTGGCTTCCTAATGGAGCCCAGTGGGTAAAGAGGAAGCTGTTGGCAGTGTCCTCTGCCCCACTGGGCCTTGAGTACATCCAAATAGGGCCCCATTCCAGTGACCTGAGTTCTCTGTGCCTCTCTGATGAGCTCCATAAATCTTTTCTTCACAGTCCCTTTGGACACAGAGATTCTGAGGCCAGACACAGCTTCTAAAGTTTCTCTCTCAGCTCTTTGCATAAAATTACATCAGCATATTGGGAAATTGTTCTATTCCCCAGCCTTTAATCTACTGGTAGAATTGGCTCTTTAGTCAAGCAGAAAGAAACTATGTTCTCTTTTCTTGATTTGTGTTTTCTGTTGTAGGCAAGCCATGTAGGAAGGCTACATGGAAGCATGTGGCCATGTTACAAATGACCCAGCATGTTGCTTCCAACATCTGCAGGGAAACATTTGAGCCAGCCTATGGATGACTCAGGGTTGAACTAGCCCTCAGCAGAGATACCAAAACAGCCACACAAGTAGCAGGGGCTCTGCTGGTAATTCACCTGCTGGGGCATTTTGCAGCAGTGGTTCAAATTGGTCACTTCTGTCAGTCAGATAAGTTCTGCTGAATGCCCAAGTAGTGGATTGGCATTTTAGCCTTCTCTTTGAAAAACACACTTGGATGAGATTTAGGGAAAGACCTAAATAGGTCTGTTTCTCTTCTGTATACTTGGTTTCTTTCCCTTTAATTCCCTGAGTCTTTAGAGACAATTGTCATTATTACTGATGCTTTTATGGATTCAACAGCTCAAGAAGCCAGAGCTCAGTCCAAAATGGGCAGGCAGTATTTTTTATCTGCCACCTTATCTGGTGAAGAGGAAATTTAGCATATACTTGACTTGATTTTATTTGATGAGAGGATATCACAGTGTGTTTGGTTCATATTGTAGTGTGGAATTCAAGGGACCAGAATGATTTGGTTCAGCTATTTATACTGCTGAATCCAGCAGGACATTTGTGTGTGTGAGTGTGTGTTGTGTAGACCCAGCTAAATGATTCATTTAGACTTTAGTATAGAAAAACCCTTCCTTCTTTCATTCCTTAAATATGATGTACTGTGGGTATGAGGCCCAGTGCTATATTTTAAAAGGTTAAAGCTTATTCTATGGCAAAAGTTAAAGCATATTCTTTTTTTTGTTTTTTGAGACAGAGTCTCACTCTGTTACCCTTTTAGAGTGCCATGGCATCATCATACCTCACCGCAACCTCAAACTCTTGGACTCAAGAAATCTCTTTACCTCAGCCTCCTAAGTAGCTGGGGCTACAGGCCTGCATTACTCCACCTGGGCTAGTTGCTCTTGCTCAGGCTGGTGTCGAATTCTTGAGCTCAAGCAATCCACCCACCTCGGCCTCCTGGAGTGTGAGGATTACAGGCATGAGCCACTGTACCCGGCCTGGTTAAAGCATATTCTAACATGAGCAGCTGGATTGCAGTATTTATAAGCAGCATATCTTGGCCATTCTCACTAAGGATACATAGAACAAGAAGGGGACCTTGGTGTAATCCCATATGGCACAGTGTTAAGGGGCTTGTCTAAGGTTGCATAGATAATGAGGGATTCAGTTAGGTCCAGAACTCAAATGTGTATTGTATGTTCCCCCAATTTCATGCATATAATTGGTGGGAACATTCTTGTCTGAGACTGAAAAATTTAACAAATGCTATGTGTCTGTCTGTCCATCTGAATAAGTGTGTGTGTGTGTGTGTGTGTGTGTGTGTGTATTTTCTGACACCAGGGCAGGGACTGGTTTGATGATGGCTGTCAACTCATTATGCCCAGGGAAAACGTGAGAATAAGATACATCTTATAGGTCAGGCAGGTTAGAAGCATCTGGCAGGTCTTAGACAGCTGGGCAGGCAAGAGCCAGTATAAAGAAGGTCAGAGACCGAGGAATTAGAAAGGAAACATTCTTGTAAACTCTGGTCCAAGGACAGAAGCCACTTACATTTTGCCTTTTTTTGCACTGTCGTTTGTGTGCACACTCTCATTTGCACTTACACACACTCTTAAAGATCATATGTGTATAGAGGAGGAGAAGAAGGGGCAAAAGCAGGCTTTCAGTCAGTGAAAGACATAAAGAAAGATTCAGGTATAGCTGTGTGTGCTCCAGTTTAGATGAGATAGAATATTTGTCCTAACATTTGGTTTGAATAGTGCCCCATATCCAGAGCTGGGCAGTTTGCTATTGTATAGACACATATGTCTCCACACAGCACAAATCCCACGGGAAAATTTTGCTGTGATTATTCAGCAATGGTTAAGGCTGTATAGAAAGTCAGTAAGAGGCTCGGCTCTCATAGCTTAGTGAGTAGGACGCCAGCTGCATACTCTGAGGCTGGTGGGTTTGAGCCAGGCCTGGGCCTGCTAAACAACAATAACAACTACAACCAAAAAATAGCCAGGCATTGTGGCCGGTGCCTGTAGTCCGAGCTACTCAGGAGGCTGAGGCAAGAGAATTGCTTAAGCCCAAGAGTTTGAGGTTGCTGTGAGCTATGTTGCTACAGCACTCTTCTGAGGATGACATAATGAGACTCTGTCTCCAAAAAAAAAAAAAAAAAAATTCAATAAGAATAGCTCAAGCGAAATAAAAAATCTACTTTGTGGTCTAAATTATTCATACTGATTGCTTACACTGAACTGAAATCCAAGGCAATTATTATTTTTCTCATTTATGCTATGTGACATAGTCACTAGGGGTTGAAATCAAGTTTGTTTTAATGTGAATGCATCCGTATATTCACCCCTCCCTTTAACAAACATCCAAGACAAGCCTAACTCATCTTAGATGCGTGTGTGGCCTTTGCACCTCATTATCTACATCCCCTGGGGTGACATGAACTCCTAAAGATAAAAGTGGTGGCTTTTGGTCTTTCAGTACTAAATAATGTTTCTAGAGGCCATACTCTAGCTCAGAGATATTCAAAGCCATTCAAAGAGTATTAACCCATCATTTCATATCCTAAAAGATATTTTACTGGTTTACTTTGAACAAATTAAAAGGAAACTCTCCACTGGAGTTTTTATTATGCATCTGCTGTCAGATTTACACATAGGAAAGAACATATTTAAAAGTCTTTCTCAAATGGCATCTCGATATAAACAGAAATATTTTTGCTTCCTTTTATTAGGTTTTCTGGCAGTGTGTTTTAGCTATAAAGCTAAAATCATGCCACTGTAGACGGGATGGTGTAGGTATAAGAGCTGTCACTTTTGGCACTGCATAATTTAGCTTGCAACTTTCAGAATTAGGCACACTTAATTATTCAGCCATGAGATTAGTAACAAGTCCTAACTTTTTCCCCCTTTTTCAACATGGATTTTTTTTTTTTTTTTTTTTGAGATAGAGCCTCAAGCTGTCACCCCGGATAGAGTGCTGTGGCATCACAGCTCACAGCAACCTCCAATTCCTGAGCTCAAGCGAGTCTCCTGCCTCTGCCTCCCAAGTAGCTGGGACTGCAGGCACCCGCCACAACGCCTGGCCATTTTTTGGTTGCAGCCATCATTGTTGTTTGGCAGGCCTGGGCTGGATTCGAACCCGCCAGCTCAGGTGTACGTGACTGGCGCCTTAGCCCACTGAGCCACAGGCGCCGAGCCTCAACATGGATTTTTTAAAGATGTTTTTGCTACAAAGGAAACCGAGACATTATAAGCCCAAATGTCACAACCACATTTACATTGAGCTTTTTTTCTGGCAGGTATGTAATCCAGTTGGAGGTGGTTTTGATACCTGGGATGAAATACATCGTCCCGAAGGAAAGGAGTACCTTTCCTTACTTATTTCTCTCATCAACTATTTTTTATTGAAAGATGATGCTATGACAGCTTTAAAGACATTTAGGGCAAAAGTATCTCATTAAATTTGAAGCTCTGGGTGGAAAGCAGAAAATACATTTTCTTTTCTTTATTTTGCGACAGAGTCTCACTTTGTCACTCTTTGTAGAGTGCCATGGCATCATCATAGCTCACAGCAATGTCAAACTCTTGGGCTCAAGCAATCCTCTTCTCTCAGCCTCCTGAGTAGCTGAGATTATTGGCACCTACCACAGTGACCAGGTAGTTTTTCTATTTTTAGTAGAGACAGGGTCTCACTCTTGCTCAAGCTGTTCTCAAACTCCTGAGCTCAAGCAATGCATTGGCCTCAGCCTTCTAGAGTGCTGGGATTATAGGCATGAGCCATCGTGCCTGGCCAGAAAATGTATTTTCATTCACTGTGCCATCCCCTGCATCCAGCATTGGACTCAGCCCATAGTAAACACTCAATAATTATTGACTAAATGAGTAAAAGAACAAGTTACTCTTAATATCACTATCCCAAGCACCACTCTTTTCATTTTTTTCAGGTTCCCCTGCAGTTCTTTGTCATACCTTTTGTAGAAAAAAAAAAAAAGGAACTGATATGTGCTGAGCTATTTTCCTTCTGTTAACATTTTATCATCAGTGTTGTTTCTGTGTTCTCACATAGCCTTCACAGGCTGATTTTAGTGGGAATGTAATATTCCATCCAGTTGACATTCTATAATTCCCTTCCCCTATTGCTAGGTAACTGGGTGTTTCCCAGTTTGGGCTATTTTGAGTAATGCCACAGTGATCATCTTTATGCATGTGGCCTTTTCTTTAATATCTCTTGGGATGACTTCCCAGCAGTGAAATTGCTGAGTCAATGATACTGCTATCTTCATGATGCTTGTGGCCAGCCTCGTTGACTGAGAGACTGTCTGGTCTCTCTCTAGCTGAGCCTACGCCTCTACAAAGCCTAGAAAAGATTGGAGAGTTATCCAGCTAATTGCTCCATGGAAACAGGCCACACATCTACTTGATTTTCTCTAGGATCACTCTCAGTTCCAGGAGCTAAGCTGCCTCCTGAACAAGGCTGTGGCTTTAGTGTCTTCAGCCTTTCTTATTTTAATGACAGCTGCTTCCTTTGAGGAGTTTTGGGAAAGTGATGAAGGGCAAGAAGGTTGAACTTGTGGGTAGCTGCCAAGCCATCAAAGACTAAGATAAGAGTGGCACCTGGACCCTCTTTCCTCCTAATCCTAGCCTCCTAGGAATGGTCTGCCCCTGTCCTTGGACCAAGCCAGCTAAGAGGGAGCATTCTCCTACTTAGCCCTGATTATGCCCAAGGCCCTAGCTTCAACAGCCCAGAATTGTGCTCAATGTAACAAAGATACACCCCTAGAGTATTCCACCTGGAAGCATCATAAAAATCCTCCAGAAGTTTCCCCAAGCATTTAAACCATTTTCTCAACAAAAGAGCTAAACCCTGACCACTGGGCTTCTCCTCCCCAGTTTTCTCTGAAGAGCCCTAAAGCAGTATTCTCCAACCTTTTTGGCACCAAGGACTGGTTTCATAGAAAACAATTTTTCCATGGACAGTGGCAGGGGTGAGAGATGGAGGATGGAGGCAGCATTAGATTCTCATAAGGAGCATACAGCCTAGACCCTTCACATGTGCATTGTATAGATGGCTTCGTGCTCCTATGAGAATCTAATGCTGCTTTTGATGTGACAGGAGGTGGTGCTCACATGGTGATGCAAATGATGGGGTGTGGCTGTAAATACAGATGAAGCTTGGCTCAGTTACTCTCTGCTCACCTCCTGCTGTACAGCCCACTTCCTAACAGGCCTCGGAGGGCACTAGTCCATAGCCTGCGGATTGAGGGCTGTGTTCTTGGAGGGTCTTGAAACACTTTCCATGGAATTGGGAAATAGTACTGGGAGAGAGTAAAGAGGGGTACTGAAGCCCCTTGGCCTTCACCCCAAGCCAGCTGTTGGTTTCCACTGCTGCTTTGAGGTGCTGGCCTGAGAAAGTTCTACCCTAAAACCTGCCATTCCCTAGCTAACTTCTGGGAATCCAAGCCCTGTCTTCAGATAGTTAGACATTGTGGTGGGAGATGCTCTGGACCTGTCTGTGAGTGTCACTCCCTCCCAGGGCTTGGCCAACCCTCAGCTCAGGGCTCAGCTCCTGGTTCATTAGCAGGTCAGGTAGGTTAGTGCCTTCAATCTAGAAAGTAAGAAACATCGTGTTCATCACTTTACAGTGAGAGGCGAGGAAAAGTACAACCACTCTCCTGGAACACACAGGTTGTAAGTAGTAGAATTGGACAGCCGATGTGCATGGGCTTTTTGAAAGATCAAGTTTTGGGGGACCTGCTTCACCTGCTTCTTCCAAACCCCAGAGGACTCATTCTGAGGTGACCTCATATCCAGAATCATAATTCCAAATGTTACCGTGTCTGGATACAATGTGGTTATACTCACTGTAACAGGTGTTGCAGACTGGGAAGCCAGGGTGGCATGGAGCAATGCTTCTCAAACTGTCATGTGTATGTGACCTCCCTGGGAATCTGGGTTCCATGAAGGTTTCTGTTCAGAAGGTCTGAGGTGGAACCTGAGACTCTACATTCCTCACCAGCTCACAGCAGCACCTGTGCAACTGGGCCCTAGACAGTATCTGGAGGAGCCAGAGTCTGGAGAAGCAGCAGTGAGCTGAGCACTAGGAGCCAAGACCCAGCTCTGCCACTCACCAACTGTGCAGCTTTGAGCAGGGAACATCACCACCTGGTGCCTCAGTTTCTCTACTCCTAAAAAAAGGGAGTGCCTGAGATGACCAAGTCCCTTTCAGCTCTGACATTCTCATGTGCGGGAAACCCATTTGCTCATATCCTCCCAATAGAGTTTAGTGTAGACTCACCACGCCCACTCTGCAGCCTGCCTTCCTGAGCTCCAGTTCCAATTCTACTACTTACAAGCTGTGTGTTCCTGGAGAGTGGTTGTACTTTTCTTTGCCTCAGTTTCCTCCTCTGTAAATGACAATCATGATGATTCTTGCCCCCTGGGATTACTTTAAAGATTGAAGGCCCTAACCTACCTATACGTGCCTGGTAACCCTGGGTGGCATCAGCTCCCCAGAACTGGTCAACCCTGTTGGTGAGCCCTGCACTGCCTCCCTGTGTGGGAGGGAGACCAAGATACTTATCCCCTGAAGCTCACCCAACCTCACTGCCCTGTGTGTGGCCCTCTGAGTCTCAGCCACCCCTGCAATGTGGCTTCGGCCACACTCTAGTGGGCCACACCCTCTTGGGCATGTTGCTATCCTATCCTATTACATAACTAGCCTAGAAGGGTGCTTTTCAAGATGCTTTTTCTTTTGGTCCTCAAAGGAATTAATCATTCCTCATATGTGTGGTGCTGTTTAATCATTGTAATGAAGGTGCATAGGGAATAACTGGGTGCTTCTGACCCCCACCCCAGTACAGCACTCCAGGCAGCTACACCTCTGCCTGCCCTCTTTGTTCCCCACATGTTCTTAGGGCTTCTTGGCTATACTCAGGCTTAGGAGAAGGTCATGGAGCTGAGAGCAGCGGAGAGATGGGCAGGCTGAAGCCAGGCCCCCCCACATTGCTCTGAGGTGACCCAGTATCAGGACAACTGAGGTGGTGGCCACCGGAGGATGGCACTACAACAGACAGCCCTGTGTGGGTGGGAGCCAGGCTGCTGCACCTTGCTGCTACCATAGCTCCTGGGTGAATGCAGAAAGCACCAGGGCTCCATTCCCAGGTGTAGCACCCCAGGGCAGGACGGGAGCTGGGGCAGGGGCAGCTGCACAGCCTGTCAGCAGCTCCCCTTTCCAGGTTCCACCATCCAGCAGCCAGGGCTCTTGTTCTGCCGACCAAGGAGGATGATGAAGGCACAACTGGTCTCGTTGATTGGCTACCACCCCTCCCCACCATGTGCTGTGCTTGCCAATATGCTGTGTTTTTGTCTGTATTTCCTCAGAAACTCCCCCAAACCTGAGGACAGCAAAGATGAGATCCCATTTCACAGCTGAAGGGACAGGCTCAGAGAGTTTCAGTGACTTTCTTGGTATCACACAGCAAGTCAATCAATGGCAGAAGAGAGGCTCCTGACTGCGCAGGGTCTTCTCTCCTGCCCCTGAACTGTGCAGTACCATAGAGGGTAAAGAATCCCAGCCCAGTCTGGAGTCTGCTGGGTTGTGGGGGTGGAGGAGAAGGATGGGGGGTTTCAGTAAGGACTAACACACAGCTTAGGGACTCTGGGGTTTGGCTGTGCTGTGCTGCTTGCAGTCTCATGGCTGCACCGAGCGAGGGCTGCCTGTTTTCCACCCTCCACCACCCAGTGCCTATCCAGGAATAAGGCTGCCAAACAGAGGGGTGTGGGGAGACAGCATGTGCTTCCTGTGGAGCTCACTAAAACTCCAGGAGCTTGGCTTGGCGCCTGTGGCTCAACGGGCTAAGGCGCCAGCCACGTACACCTGAGTTGGCAGATTCGAATCCAGCCCGGGCCCGCCAAACAACAATGACAGCTGCAACCAAAAAATGGCCAGGCGTTGTGGCGGGCACCTGTAGTCCCAGCTGCTTGGGAGGCGGAGGCAGGAGACTCGCTTGAGCCCAAGAATTGGAGGTTGCTGTGAGCTGTGATGCCTCAGTACTCTATCCAGGGTGATAGCTTGAGACTCTGTCTCAAAAAAAAGCTCCAGGAGCTTGTGCAGAAGGGAACTTTGGAGGCCCACTGCACTGAGCTCCTGCCCAGACCTGAGGTTCCTTAGCCTGGCACTTGGAATATCAGCAGTGGGCATAGAGGGGCAGGACAGAAAACCAAGTAGCCAAAAGGTCCTCACTTACCAGGAGAGAAAAGTCTGGGGACATGGTCAGGTCAGGATTCAGCCCCTCAGGGGCTGGTTGGTTTAAGGGAGACTTTGACTAAGGTCATGTCCTGGGGGCAGACCTTGCCCAGACCTTGGGGGAACACATGAAACCAAGCACCTGCCAGTCACTCCCTCTCTGGCCACCCTGCTCCCCTCTCTGCTGCAGCTCCTCCCACCATCCCTGCAGCTCCCCAGGCTCACAGTCCAGGCACTTTTAGCCTGTAGGTCCTTGCTCGTGCTGTTCCCTCCACTTGGAATGCCCTTCCATCTCTCCCAGTTTCTAATGGATGAACTTGGTCTTCAAGTCTCAGCTCAAATGGTGCCACTGGAAAGGGACCTTCTATGATATCCCTTTTACTGGCCCTGGATGTGTGCTAATTATTTGTTTCCCTGCCAGCTTCTCTAACTATGGTTTAAGCCTCTTTTTAGTGGGATAAGATGTGTCCAAAGCTGGCACAGCACATAGGTGTACAGACAAATTAGATTCCTTTCTTCTTCCTCCAGGTCAGCCACTATGTCTTAGTAGTGCTTGTCACTGATGAAATCAATAAAACAATAATAACCATAATGGTTATGGTCATTATAACAGCTACACATGGAATAACTGTTTTAAAGTGGAGCAAATCTATAGTTTCTGTCAGTCAGGGAGCATAATGCTTGGCACAAAGTAGGTGATTAATCAACATATGTTGAGTGGATGGAATGAATGAATGAATGAGTAACTGAAAACCCTGGACTGCTGGAAATTACCAAAAACAACAAAAAACTGAGCAATCTGGGCCCAGGCCAGGCTCTTGGAACCTCCAAGTGCCTCCTCCTTGCCCCTTCCTGCGCCTGCAGTGGGAAGGTCGGGCCGTACACGGGCCTCTCTGCTGGACCATTGCTGTCATAATCTTTCAGCAGCTGGCAGATGTGCAGTGGGGCACCCAGCTCATTCTGCATGGGGCTCCCCTGCCTGACATTGCTGTCTCTGAGGCTCTCTGAGTCCGCTGAGTCCTTGCCCTAACCCTGCCAGGCACTCAGCTGAATAAGGGTGCCTGGCTGAGCCAGAATCCCTGGGGTAAAGCCAAATTGAGGAGTTTCAAGCCTCAGCTATTGTCACCCCCAGAAAGTGGGAGCCAAAGTTCAGTCCTGACCAAGGAAACTTCTGGTCCCAGTTCTCCCACTGGCTCAGATTCCACATCTGACTCTGACATTAGCCACATCTCTCAGCTGTAATGAGGCCCTGCTGAATTCTACCTCTCAGCCCAAAATGCCACTTTCTGCCTTCACCTGCCCAGGACACACCCTTTAGAATCTGACTACTGACTCGCAAATTTGATGGAAGTTTTATCAGTAATGAAATGCAATTCCACAAACCAGGAAAAGCCACCCCCACCCACACAGCCCAGCACCATCACAGTGCCTCCAAAAATACTTGGGGAAGCTTTTATTGGAATCAGTTGTCCCAGCTTTCTGAAAAGTTTTAGTTGAGATAAATGCAAAGCCCAAATCGCACTCCGCGTGACTTTTCCATAATCCCTTTCCAAATGGCCATGATCTTCTTCCCTGCTGCCAAGTGTTCTGAATTCTGAGCGCCTTGTGTGAGCTTGTTTAGCTGCTAACACTAGGACCTGCCAAAAATGCTGTAGGGACAGCCCAGGACCAAGAGGGAGAGGAAAACACAAACCTCTGCCCATGCTGAGTTTGTTGGCATTTCCTATAGGGGTAGTGTGCATTTTGGAGGCTGTGCAGCTTTTGATTGTTGGGTTCTCATCTGAAATGGAAAGCCCAGAAAGAAAGCTGAGATTACATGTGAGCCAGTTCTGCAGGAGGGCTGGCAGTGCTGGTGGCAGGCAGGCAAGAGGTCCCTGCCTGTGTCAATGCAGAGCGAGGCTGCAGTGCCTGGCCCTGCCAGAGCCCACACTAACGTCATTCTCCACACTTCCTTTGGGGATGGTGGAGAATCATTTCTGTGACTGTTTCTTTAGCATCTGCCTCCCTGGCCAGACCCTGGCTTCCTGAAAGATGAGCACCTTGTCTCCTCTGTTCCCCATTGTGTCTCCCATTGCCTGACACAGGGTGTGGCACATGGGAGGGACTGCAGAAATATTTTTGGAATAAATGTAAATTTGAATGAAGGGTGTCTCCAAAATTCTCAACTCTACCTAGGCACCTGCTTTTTAAAAAGTAAAATATGAAATTCCCCATTTGCAAATCAGATGATGATTTGCTTTGTAAAAGAAAGCTTCAGTTTTTGAAGGGATTCACTCCAGCGCTTTTGGAAGTAGCAAGGTATACCAGAGCATTTAAAGTGAGATGTGACTTGCAGCCAGTGTGTCAGGAAACCAGCAGCTGCGTAAAGTCCCCTTTACTGCCAATTCTACCTTCACACATGCCCCAAGCTCCTAAGGCAGCTCAGTCCCTAATGTCAAATTAGTAAGCAATACACATGACCAGAAGATGATTCAGAAGAGCGTATGACAAAGTTAGCCGGTTGTGTACCCTGTGTACCCTTCATTTAATGAAGCTTTTGGGGCCTCCTGAGCAGTCAAGCAGAGATTGCATTGTAGGCTTATCATACGGAAATTGCCTTACAAAGCTCCTTGCCCAGCAAGGATGCATTATTCATGTCTCCATTTTAAGAATGGAGAAATCTGCATTGCCAAGAAACAATTTGCAGTGCAATGTAGGGAGACAGTGCTGAGGGCCCTGGTCCTGGGTGCAAATTTTGGCTCTTAGTGTGGTCACTGCTGCTACAATAGAATATAACAGACTGGGTAATTTATTTAAAAAACATGTAGAGGGTGGCGACTGTGGCTCATCAAGTAGGGCGCTGGTCCCATATACTGAAGGTGGCGGGTTCAAACCCACCCTCGGCCAAACTGCAAAAACAGAAAAATAGCCGGGCGTTGTGGCGGGCGCCTGTAGTCCCAGCTACTCGGGAGGCTGAGGCAAGAGAATCGCCTAAGCCCAGGAGTTGGAGGTTGCTGTGAGCTGTATGACGCCACGGCACTCTACTGAGGGCGATAAAGTG
>CAUYRH010143617.1:0-28379 GCA_963574655.1 Perodicticus potto
CTGTGGCATCACAGCTCACAGCAACCTCCAATTACTGGGCTCAAGCGAGTCTCCTGCCTCTGCCTCCCAAGTAGCTGGGACCACAGGCGCCTGCCACAACGCCCGGCCATTTTTTGGTTGCAGCCATCATTGTTGTTTGGCAGATCTGGGCTGGATTCAAACCCGCCAGCTCAGGTGTACGTGGCTGGTGCCTTAGCCCGTTGAGCCACAGGCACTGAGCCTGCTTCTTGATAGCAGGGCTTCCCATGGCATGGTAGCTGGGTTCCAAGACCATCATCCCAAGACAACCTGGTGGGAGCTGTGAACCTTTTATTAGCTAGTCTTGGAAGTACATGGTATCACTTCCACCAAATTCATAAGCCCTTCCAGATTCGAGGGAGGGAAACTAGAACAAAATGTATTGATGTGATCACAGTTAAAATTACATTGAGGGCATGTAGGATGGCGAGTATGGTTGCAGCTAGTTTTGAAAAATAAAACTTGTCCCAAGGTGCTTGAAGTGAAGCTCTCTATATGTTGGTAATCACTTTCAGTTTGTTTTCATTGCTTTTATGAATAGACGTACTTAAAAAATAATAACTACATCTCTTTTTTTAATCCAAAATTTAAAAAACGTGGCTTATTTGATACATTGTACCCAGAGTGTATAGTTGCTGAAAGAATGAACTAATTCTGGTTCCACCACTAACTTTATGACCTTGTACAAATTATTCTTGACTTCAGTTTTCTCATCTCTAATAACAGAATCTGCTTCATCTGACTATTGTGAAGATTAAATATAGGCAGTCCCTGGGTTACAAACAAGATAGGTTCTGTGGGTTTGTTCCTAAGTTTAATTTGTATGTAATTTGGAACAGGTACTTTTGCCTATTACTTGTAATAGCTTCTGTTCATAAGTGTGAGTTGTATGTAAGCTGGATGTTTGTTAACTTGAGGACTTCCTGTACATTAGTGTAAGGAAAGCAATTAGTATGGTGCCTGGTTCATATTTGCATGGACCATCATATGGTCAAGGCATGAGTGGCTTATATGTTTTTCCAAATCAGATACAAGAAGTACTTTGAAGTAGCACTTTGATTAGAAAACACTCAATATTGGCTCAGCATCTGTAGCTCAGTGGCTAGGGCACCGCCCATATACACCGGGGTTGGCTGGTTAGAACCCAGCCCAGGGCCTGCTAAACAACAATGACAACTACAGCAAAAAAACTGCTGGGTGTTGTGGTGGGCGCTTGTAGTCCCAGCTACTTGGGCGGCTGAGGCAAGAGAATCACTTAAGCTCAAGAGTTTGAGGTTGCTGTGAGCTGTGACGCCATAGCTCTCTACTGAGGGCAACATAGTAAGACTCTGTCTCAAAAAAAAGAAAAGAAGGGTGGCGCCTGTGGCTCAGTGAGTAGGGCGCCGGCCCCATAAACAGAGGGTGGTGGGTTCAAACCCGGCCCTGGCCAAACTGCAACAACAACAACAAAAAAATAGCCGGGCATTGTGGTGGGCACTTGTAGTCCCAGCTACTCGGGAGGCTGAGGCAAGAGAATCACCTAAGCCCAAGAGCTGGAGGTTGCTGTGAGGTATGATGCCACTGCACTCTACCAAGGGTGACAAAGTGAGACTCTGTCTCATAAAAAAGAAAAAAAAAAAAGAAAAGAAAACACTCAATATTAGTTTGTTTTATAGTTTCAAGTATTCTGAAAGGAAATGTGAAATGTGGGATAATAGAAAGCTGATTTAAAATAGCTGGTAGAATGAATTTAACTGGAACTTGAAGAATGATATGTTGAATTGGTGTCATGAAGGTCTAGTCTCCCAAAACCAAGATGGAAAGGAAGCCTGATGAATCTTGAGTTGAGAAAAGGGGGCTTTTGAGGAGTTAATTTTATATGGAAATCCCTAGTGGTATCAGTTAGTACCCACATTTCCATCCCTTCACCTCCTATCTCTTGGACAGCCAAGCAAACTCAGCTTAGATCCACCCAGCATCCTTCCTGCCTCTCTTTCCATAAGTTGTTCCTTCGAAGCTTTGATCCTAGTCTCCACTCTCACGTCTGTCCAGGGGCATCTATATTTTATTCTCTTGGAACAAAATATGGCCTTTCCACCTTTTATATGAAATTGATTTCCATGGAGGACATTTATCATGAATTTTATAGTTCTATTAAATTCTGGGGCTGTGGGAGAGAAGATTCACCCTGCAGAGCTTTTTTTTTGAGACAGAGCCTCATGCTGTCACCCTGGATAGAGTGCCGTGGCATCACAGCTCACAGCAACCTCAATTCCTGGGCTCAAGTGAGTCTCTTGCCTCTGCCTCCCAAGTAGCTGGGACTATAGGCACCTGCCGCAACGCCTGGCCATTTTTTGGTTGCAGTCGTCATTGTTGTTTGGCAGGCCCGGGCTGGATTCGAACCCGCCAGCTCAGGTGTATGTGGCTGGTGCCTTAGCCCGTTGAGCCACAGGCGCCGAGCCCACCCTGCAGAGCTTTTAATAGCTCTATCTCCTCTTGCCTCTCACTGTTTAGCTCCTACAAGTCTGAACTCTAGATACTAGACCCTCTCTGACTTGATTAGCTCCCTAGGAAGTGCAGTCCAATTTACTAGCTGGAGAGAAGAATAAATATTCGAAAAAATTTAAACAGAGAATTTGGAAAAATCAAAGTAAAATCTTCACACATGTGAAGTTTCGTGCTATTTGTAAACATGGAAATGCAGTTTGATTGGAGAATGAGGAAAACTTGATCTCATCCTAAGAACAGCACTCTGAAGTGAGTATTATTATTTTGCCCCCATTTAACAGATGAGAGGACTGAGGCAGAGTAGGCAGTTATTTGAAGCTCTGGGGTCTAACTATAGGACCTGCACCATCAACCATTATTCTGCATTACATTATCTGATAACTCTCTGTGGTCTTTCCTGATACTGGGCTAAGAATTTTTCAGACTCAAATGGTTTTAAGGAAGAGTTGTTTGTACACTATGTTTTCAGGAATTGTTTTCACCTTTTGTAGGAAGATGCCTATGATCTCTATTGATAAACTGATGAGCTCTCAATTTTGCCTTTTTGAAGAGTTTTTTAATATATTTTATTTAAAAATAGTTTAGTAGAGAAACCACCAATGTGCAAAAGTTACAGATGAATCAATATACTGTAAAAGATGTTCATTAGGAAGATAAGACCTTCCTAGATTTTAGCAATAATTTTATGATGTTTCTGAGTAATGATTTCATTTAGGCCATTTCAGTGTTCAGTGGTCTTCATTTGTTAGTGTTGATTATAGGATGCTATGCCTCGCTGGAATCTGACTCGTTTTGACCAACAAATGTGAATTAAAATCAATAGAAATGTCATTAGCATCCCAATATGATGAAAGATAATATAACCATTTCTCATGCATTCAGTTTATTAAAATTTGCTAAAGTGTGAAATATGTAGGACAAGTAATGATGTTTTAATCTTTCACCAAGGTAACAATTGAAAGCTGATTGATTCCATTCAGTAATTATAAAATCAGAATGATGGAAGATTGTAATCAAGTAGGATTCATTCTCCTACTTTGTCATTCCTCCATGCAAGATAAAATTATCATTTGCATCATCTCTTTTATCTGAAAAGAAATCAAACTTCTATTTGCTTCACTAAATCCATGAGGTAGATAATAGCCTTTCCTGACTCTGGAAGGGATAGCGAGGCGGCCGCTGCCTACTAATAGCTGAGAAGAGAGGGATGGCCCTTCTTTAAGTCTGGGTTGTCTCTGTGAGAAGGATCAACTCTGAAGGGCCCGAAATATTCAAACTTTAACATCCCTCCAAATTTGGATGGCTTATGAGTGAGGTAGGGACTTGCACATTGTGGTACTGTATCTCCAGGTTTGTTTAAGACAACTCTGGGTAAATGTAGCTGCCAAAGACTTATAGGCATGTAGTCAATTGACTTGGCTTGTGGAGAGCTAGGGGAAGCTATTTGTCCCAAAAAGGCTGGCAGAATCCTAATATCTTTGTGTATGAAGACATGGGAGAATTATTATTATTATTATTAATTTGTTTGAGACAGTGTTTCACTTTGTCATCCTTGGTAGAGTGCTGTGGTGTCACAGCTCACAGCAATCTCAAACTCTTGGGCTTAAGTGAGCCTCTAGCCTCAGCCTCCCAAGTAGCTGGGACTATAGGCACATGCCACAATGCCTGGCTATTTATAGAGACAGGCTTTTGCTCTAGCTCAGGCTGATCTTGGACCTGTGAGTTCAGGCAATCCACTTGCCTTGGCCTCCCAGAGTGCTAGGATTACAGGTGTGAACCACCATACCCGGGCAGTATGGGAGAATTCTTATTAGCTCATGGATATGTAGTCGTTAGTCTGGTGTGAATAGTGGGGAAGAGAACAGTGGGGACAGGAGAAGGAAAGGGATTGGATCCATGCCATTATGACTAAAACTCAGAAATTCAAACCTTGGAAGAGAAGAAGGCCAGGAGAATCAGGCTCTTATCCATTATCTTATGGACTTAATTTGTGGATTCAAAGATACTGGTTGGAAAGTATACCATATCTAGCCACCATTGTTACATAAGGCAGAACATATCATCATCTAACTTGGGAAAAATAATCTCTTACTAGGAAAATAAAAATTCCTCAGGAAAGGCTTTCTTTACTGTTTGTAACTTCTCCTTGCCCTCAATTAGATCAGGTGCCTGGTATACATATATGCTGTCAAAGGACACCATGTTTTTCCTGGCTTTTTATATAATCATGTTTGTGAGACTACTTACTTGGTTAATACTGGTCTCCCCACCATCAGACAGAAAGCTTGGTGAGGGCGAGACTAAATGTGTCTGTGCTTTGAATGTGATTGAAGAAATATTTCTGGCATCTGTCCAAAATATCCTTTCTCTCAAGGAGCCTGACATGCATACAAACTTGCATTGCCTTATACGGAGTGTTTTTCCTGCAAAAGATGTCCATCTGTCTCTTGGACATTCTGGTTCCCACTCTACTGGCCATAATGATTCAAAGTTTATAGGATCTGAATGTACAACAGTTTAGAAGTGACTTTATAACACAACCCATAAGTTAATCATGAAGTCTTTCCATTCTCAAAGGACTTGGACACTTTAATGATTTTTCTTTCATGTGGTTGAGGATGTGAAAGCTAGGACTTCAGAATGTCTTTCTTTGGCACAGGATAGGAAAGAACATTGGGATGATTCTGTTATTTGCTATACAAATGTTTACTTTTATTGTTTTGTTAGATATTGACCTTCCAATGGATTTTCTGCGGGCAGCAGAACATTGTGAAAAGATTGTTGTCTTTGGAGCCAGACAAACCTGAATTTGAATCCCAGCTCTAATAGTTATGAGCTATGAGGCATTGCATCTGTGAACTTGGGAAAATTGTGCTTGTTTTGTACGGCTGTCTCATTACTAGATACTAGAGATTTTATTGCCTAATATGGTTCTCAATACACTGTAGAGGCCAAATACATGGTTATAGTGAGTATTATTATTGCCTAATTTCAAAAAGTGAAAGTTAATGGCCACAAAAGACAGATAATTTACTTTAAAAATCCACAACAAACTGTGAGATAGTGCTCAGGAGAAATGGATAGAGCTTTTAAAATTCTGTAGAGAGGCAGACTTTTAGGAATTCTGGAGAAAGTTTAATATTCAGGAACATATGGGCATCCACACCCAAAGATGTAGCTTTGCTGATGAATATGTTATAGAGCCGGGAGAGCACGGCTTTGGAATACATTCCCTTACAGGGGAGAACACAGATTACTAGCATAAGTTCTGGAATGGCTATGTCAGCCTTAAGTTTAAAAAGACAATGATTTAGCAAGAATTTGGTGGTTTTCTTGCCCCTGACAGGGCCCTTGCTTGCTTGGGAGCAATTCTGCACTAGCTGCAGGCTCTAGGGGGGAGAGAGAAGGCAGACCCAAATACACAGCACCTTCTGCTACCATGAAACAAACTTCCCTTCTGCTAAGAATTCTTCGTTTTTAAAATGGGGAATGTAAAGCAGGCTTGTCTGAGGTTTTCCCCGCTGCTTGGGACCCCCTGGAAACACTGCCATCCCTCTGTCCAGTGGGTCACACTGACCTCATAGTAGAATCATATGGGTAGTGGTCAAAAAAGACTGAAGCAGCGGGCGAGGTGGCTCACACCTGTAATCATAACACTCTGGGAGGCCTAGGTGGGTGGATTGCCTGAGTTTAGGAGTTCAAGATCAGCCTGAGCAAGAGAGAGACCCTGTCTCTATTAAAAATAAAGAACTAGCTGGACGTTGTGGCAGGTGCCTGTAGCCCCAGCTCCCCAGGAGGCTGAGAAAGAGGATCACTTGAGCCCAAGAGTTTGAGGTTGCTGTGAGCTGTGACGCCATGACACTCTACCAAGGGTGACAGAATAGACAATGTCTAAAAAAAAAAAAAAAAAAAAGACTGATGACTGAGCCCCTTATTGGAACAATTAAATAAACCTTTTTTAGGTTTTAGGGAAGGGATCCAAACATCCATATTGAAAAAAGAAAATCTTGGCCTGGTGCCTGTGGCTCAAGTGGTTAAGGTGCCAGCCACGTACACCTGAGCTGGCTGGTTCGAATCCAGCCTGGGCCCGCCAAACAACAATGATGGCTGGCACCTGTAGTCCCAGTAACTTGGGAGGCAGAGGCAGGAGACTCGCTTGAGCCCAGGAATTGGAGGTTTGCTGTGAGCTGTGATGCCATGGCACTCTACCCAGGGTGACAGCTTGAGGCTTTGTCTAAAAAAAAAAAAAAAAAGAAAATCTCAAATGAAAAAAAAAATCTCTAGGTGAGTTCAATGTCTCAGTGTTTAAAATCACCACTGGTCCAAATTTCTCAATACTAATTGTACTATAAAATCTCAGGAACTTATATGCAGGCAACAGCAAATAGAAGAGTGAGTAAGACATAAAAAGGTCATATCTCTGCTTTGGTGTGTTTGGTTGAGGGCATTGGTCTGGGAATTAGGCCTCTTGCTAACATCACCTGGAATAAGGAGCTCAGTGTTCTTGAAACCATTAAAACCCCATAGGAGATGAGGTGATGGGTTCTGGGAATGGGATGTCAAGACATGTCATTTTCAATGCTGCATTTTTTGGAAATACTCTTCTTAGAGCACCTCCCTTGGGCCTGATGGTTTGGCAGCTTTACATCTAGCACTTAGTGATCCATCCCTCTGGGATCTCCCCTCTGATCTCAGAGTGCTGAAGACAGCTCTATTGGCAAAGACAGCGCTGGAAACTAGCCCATACAAGGAGCTGCTTGACTGTCATTCCCACACAGGTGACAACTAACTAGGTAGGGACCCGTTGTGTAAGTGTTAGCACCTACTCATTCCATAGCCCTGGGAGTAGGGGGGAGAATGGAGGGACTCGAGATACATTAGGTCACTTCACTCAGTGGGGAAGACTGAAGCCCAGACTGGTGCTCAGGGTAGGGAAGAGGCAGCTGGTCCATCACACAGGTCCTTAGGCCTGGGGTAGGGCTTCTCCCATCTCATTTTTTTCCATCCTCTTTCATCATTCCTTTGCTTCCCTGGCCTCTTCTTTCCTTTTTTCTTCATTTCCAGGCTTCCTTCTGAGTCTATCTTCTCCCCTTTCCTCTTATTTTTCTTTTCAATTTGGTAGTCTGAGTTCTTATCCTTGTTCTGTTTCCATTGAGGTGCTCTGACTGGAAAAGATGGTTAATTCTTCTTAGACTCAATCAGTTCAGTGAATCAGGTGATATTAAAGATTGTAATTTGTAGTTCAAAAGTATAAAAAATTAGGTCAAAAGTAGAAAAAATAGGAAAACTGATAAAAAGGAAACCAAAGATTTAATACCTCCGAACTCCTTCACAGAGGCAGATGCTGTCAGATGGAGGGTGGAATGAGGCCATGGTTCCCCAAACTCTTCACAGATGGGAAGGAAAATGATGTTGGATAACCAGATTGTAGTGTGAAAGCTCATTTGAAGAAAACTTCTTGTGGCATCTCAGTAGGAGAACATTTTTATCAACAGGATGGTTATTGACTGCTTGGCTGGAATTTTTTATTTTCTGCATCATTGTATTTGAAATCATGGGGATTTGATGTGAAGATATTTCCTTCCACATGCATGATATTTTGTATTTGGGATAACACATACTCCTCCCAAATTTTAGGATGTGAAAATGTATTAAAGTGACATGTATTATTCCCTCAGATGTTATCAGACCAATCCCTACACAAGCAGGAAAAGGACAAAATGTACATCTGAATGTATTTTTGTTGTGTCCTTTTGTTCTTAACTTTCTTGGAATGAGACGATTATCATGAAATTCTCTAGAAGGACAAAATTTGTGTTCTAAGACGGGGGGGAAAATGATCCCTGTTAAGGTACTTTCTCACAGGCCACTGGAGTGAACATTGATTTATTTTTGGTGCCTAGCATCTATCCGTCTTTTCTAGACTCACCTCTTCTTTATTCTCCCAGGTCATGTAGTGAAATAAAGCTAACCCATGGCTTGCCACCTGTGGCTCAAGTGGCTAAGACGCCAGCCACATACAGCTGAGCTGGCGAGTTTGAATCCAGCCCAGGCCCGCCAAACAACAATGATGGCTGCAACCAAAAAATAGCTGGGCGTTGTGGCGGGCACCTGTAGTCCCAGCTATTTGGGAGGCTGAGGCAGGAGAATTGCTTGAGTCTAGTAGTTGGAGGTTGCTGTGAGCTGTGATGCCACTGCATTCTACCCAGGGCGACAGTTTGAGGCTGTCTCAAAAAAAAAAAAAAAAAAAAAGCCAGCCCCACACCCAGTGCTAGGGGTATGACCCCAGGGTAAGTCAGTGTGCACATGGTGTTCTCCTGCCCCTAACAGTTGTTTTGAGATTGGTGCATGATCCTGCAAAGCCAATGAGACTACTGAGAAAGAATCATGTCCTGTTTTTCCACTTGAACCTGAAAGGATAAGTGCTGTAGTTGTAGCCAATTATAAAGGGAAAACCTATTTAAAAGTAAATTGACACAAAAGATACACCTGATAGAAAACAGAAAATGTTTGCATATACTCAGAGGAGATTTAGACAAGAGGGCAGAGTTAGGGACAAATCAGCGAAGATAAATGTTGTGGGTTGAACTGTGCCTCCCCCCTCCCAACTGTTGGTACCCGAGACTGTGACCTTACTGAAGTAGGGGTCTTTGCATACATAGTTAAGAAGTAAGTTAAAATTGAGGTCATTCAGCAGTAGAATAGGCCCTCAATCTAAGATGACTGGGGTCCTTATAACAAGAGAAGAGACACAGAGAGCAGACAGTGCCACAGGAAGACACAGGTACACAAGGGGAAAAGTCCATGTGGCAAGGCAGAGGTTGGAGTGATGCGTCAGCCACTGTGGAATGCCACGCATTTCTGACAGATACTGAAAGCTAGGAAGGGTCAAGGAAGCGTTTTCAGAGGGAGGATGGCCTTGCTGATGCCTTGATTTCAGACTTTTAGACTACAAAATTGTGAGACAATAAATTTCTGTTGTATGAAGCCACCCAGTTTAGGGAGGCTGAGGTGGGAGGATTGCTTGAGCTCAGGAGTTCAAGACAAGCCTAAGAAAGATCGAGAACTGGTCTCTACTACAAATAGAAAAACTAACTTGGCATTGTGGCTGGAACCTGCAGTCCCAGCTACTTGGGAGGCTGAGCCAAGAGGATCTCTTGAGCCCAAGAGTTTGAGGTTGCTGTGAGCCGTGATGCCACAGCACTTTATCCAGGACACAGAGTGAGACTCAGTCTCAAAAAAAAAGGCCATTTACTTTGTGGTGTTTGACTTTGGGAGTCTTAGAAAAATAATATAATAAGTATATAGAAAATTTAGCATATGAAAAAAAGACTTTTCTAATTGCTCCAAGGAAAGGAGTTCATTTTTTCAGGAAAGGAAAGGTGAACATGGTATGCCAGATGGCTTCATTATCAAGAATAGTCACAGGACTGTGAATGTTGATTACTGCTGGTACCAAAATTATAACATACTGGGAAGTAAACTACATATATGTGTGGCAAGGTTGCATGTGTATGTATGCATGTGCCTATGAAGTCATGTTCCTTCACGCAAAGTCAGTGTATGATGCTTAAACTGAAATCAAGAGGTAGTAACATAAACATGTTACTTAGAGCTGTAGAGGTAGGTAGTCCATGGTTTAGTTAAAAGAGCAAAAAGTGGCTGCCTCCTGGAGCAGGAACCCGGAGGTGGGGTCTGTTTGAATTGCTATTTATACTATGTGCATGAAGAACTTTGATATAAAGAAAAACTGCTTTATAAAGGAGAAGAAAAGTTCAGGCACAGTGGCTCATGCCTATAATCCAAGTATTCTTGGAGGCTGAGGCAGGAGGATTCCTTGAGCTCAGGAGTTGAAGACAAGTGTGAGCAAGAGCAAGACTCTGTCTCTCTTAAAAATAGGAAAATTAGCTGGGTGTTATGGTCGGTGACTGTAGTCCTAGCTACTCAGGAGGCTGGGGCAGGAGGATCGTGTTAGAAGTTGCTGGTAGCTAGGCTAACTCCAGCATGGTGCTCTGGCCTGGGCAATAGAGTGAGACTAGGTCTCAAAAAAAGAAAAAAAAAAAGAAAAGTAGAAGAAAAATTGAACGAATGAAGTAAGTTACTTGGAGAACTAAGGACTGTGCTGGCTTTGTACAAAAACATGAAACTGGATACATTTATTTTGGGGGCTAGTTGCTAGTATCTCTGTTTCCTGGGCAATGGGGGAGAGGATCGGAGGGGAGGATCAACGTTCCTCCATAAAGTCTCAAATCTCCCCTTGTCCTATATTCAAATCCTGCACTTGTAAAAGAATGAAAACTCGGGTGGCGCCCGTGGCTCAGTGAGTAGAGTGCTGGCCCCATATACCGAGGGTGGCAGGTTTGAACTCAGCCTTGGCCAAACTGCAGCAAAAAATAGCCAGGCGTTGTGGCGGGCACCTGTAATCCTAGCTACTTGGGAGACTGAGGCAAGAGAATCGCCTAAGAGTTGCAGGTTGCTGTGAGCTGTGTGACGCCACAGCACTCTACCGAGGGCGATAAAGTGAGACTCTGTCGCTACAAAAAAAAAAAAAAAAAAAGAATGAAAACCTCCATCACCCTAAGTTTGTAACTGCTGTTAAAACATAAAGTTCATTTTAACAGAGACTTTTCCACTTAAAACTGAAAGGAGATTTTAAAGATGAAATTTCCTTCTATTTATGTTTCCTTCAGGTGGGAGTCGTGGGTACTTTCTTATCCTACTGGAATTTTGAGTCAGATAAGTTTATTTCCAACAGGTAACTAAGAGCTTGGTGTCCTTGGTCTCTTACACGGACCTCTTCCACTCAACTCCATCCTTAATCTTCCTTGAGAAGGAAGGGTCCAGCTTGCACTGCTGCTTTTTCACCATCAGGGGGCAGTGGGGCCATGAGTGCCCAGGAAGGAAGGGGAAATATGCTCAGCGCCTGGAGAGTGGGAGGAAGTGTCTCACAGTGTTTGCACCTAAAGCATCTCAGTAGCTAGAGATCTCATTGATACAAATAGTGTGTTTTCTTCTAAATTTTGTGCCAATCCCGAAAGGCAGGAAGTGCGATCTTAATGCATTTTCCATGGCTATCTATTTCTCTATGAGCCAAGAGTTTATTAGGAAAATGAAGAGAATTGCAAGAATAAGTTTAGATTGGCATTTCTCCATTTTTCTACTTGTGGAGTAGATTTGGAACATGTTTGGGAGAACACGGTGTCAGCTGAAATGGTGCTCAGCTTTCTTCCCTATTATTCTAAAATAGATGTGCTTCTCACATGCATGGATAGACTATTACTCCTGATTTCTATCTCAGAGACAAATCTAACTTATTAGCACTGTTGTTTGTAAACTGCTAACCTGGTTCCCTGTGCTGTTGTAATGCTATCTTGATGGGTTGCTGTGAAAATGTGAAGATGTCTGTCAGGCAGGAAAAATTATGTAAAAATGATGTGGGTATAGAAAATGGGATTGACAAAATGTAATAAACTCCTCCTGGGCTGAAGAGCAGAGCTGCATATGTAATGAAGTACTTTAGGATTACGTCACCTTTTATATAACATCTGGCAGTGACTTTCATTTCAGAGCTAATTTGAAGAAGCCAGGCGCTTTTCTCTTCCCCTCCCCAAGACTGCCTTTATCTGAAAGAGGAAAGAAAAGAACTGTTACATTTTGCATGCAAAGAAAGCCAGAGTGGTTAGATTACTCCCTTAGGGTAATGGAGAAAGGAAAAAGAAATTGAAAAAGGTCAGGTGAACAAAGCAGGAGGAATGAAGAGGTTTGTGTGATTCTTAGTGAAAATGGACCAGTCTAAGCAACCAGACAGGTAATCCGGGTGACTGTACCCCTCCTACTTTCCTCCTCTGCCCCTCCCTTGGCTCTGGCTGTATAGACATGACCAAAGAATACTATGGAAATAGCTTTTCCTGAAATATTTTGTATGAAGTGAAGAGCTGAAAAAAGTATTGAGATAATTTAGGAAAATCTTAGAATTTCTTCTATGAGCCTTTGAGAAAAAGCTCAAAGCTCAAAACAATGCCTCTCTCCCCAATAATATCCACACTTACTGACCTATTACAAAAGATTATTCAGATGGTCAACTCAGCACTTTAATTTGTCTATATAGGCAATGGTGATTTTATGCATTAGAGTGGGAATTCACTTCTTTGAAGCTAGGGACCCAGGAGGGAAGAAGACCCTCTTTTACCCTCCCTTTTCCCCTTCCTCATAGCTTCTCTGCCCGATTGCCTTGGCACAAACTGGACCTTGCTGAACCACGTGTGCTGACCTCATTGTTCTCTTTCATAGTGTGTTTTAAAAAATGCTCCATTCTATGTCAATCCGGTAAATGCCCTATTGTCTACAGTTCAGAAGAGGTAGCATTTTACTTTTGTAACTGATGGGTTCCTAACAATGTGCTTGAAAATTAGTTGGATATTTGAAAGTTGAACAATAGATTTGCATGTTGTAAGAAAAGAATTTGTTCTCAAATCTAGCTAAAGTATATGATGAAATCCCTAATTATGGTTTCTACCAGTGCTACCTCCCTCAGGCCTTGGCAACCCTGTGGGTGGGTGAGAACAGGCACATGGCTGGAGTAGGTGGCAACTGCCAGTCGTTGTGGGCTGGGAAGTTAATCCAGGAATTTCTTTTTTTTAAAATTTTTTTGCAGTTTTTGGCCAGGGCTGGGTTTGAACCCACCACCTCCAGCACATGGGGCCGGCGCCCTACTCCTCTGAGCTACAGGCGCCACCCTCCAGGAATTTCTTCTTAGACATAACTCTCCTTCTGTCACTCAGCTCAGCCTGAAAGGGCAAGGGCTGGAGTAGAGGGTCCAACTCTTACCTTACCTCCAAGAATAACCATATCTGACCCCCATGAGGTGGTGGACATGGGTTGCTGGTGGGGGGCGGGGGTAAAAGCACACCTTCCCCAGTGATGGTTGTCCCATGTGATCTAGCAAACTCCATGCTTCCTGACCACAATTTTGGAGTCCTGGATGGTAAAGGATGATACTTCAGCTTGGCCAATGTAGATTCATCTCTGGCACTGTGGGAAGGAGGTTTTGGAGAAATTCTTTTGTTGTCATACCTTGGACCTGACCCCTTCTCCCAGTAGCTATGGTTGTCTGGCATTAGATAGATCAGTCATTATTCTAAGGTACTTTAGGAAAGACTGAATTTTGAGTATGAAAGATTTAAAGATGCCAGTGTTTAACGTTTGATAGTGTGATATCCTGATTATGTATTGCTGCATAGCATATTACCCTAAAGCTTTGTGTCTGAAAATAACATTTTCATCATCTTCTAAGTTTGTGAGCCAGGAGTCTGGGAAATGCTTGGCTGAGTGGTTCTTCTGCTTCACATGGGATCAACCAGAGTTGCTTAGTGGTCTGATGTATGCTGATGTGTCCAAGATGGTTTCATTCACATGCCTGGTATCTTCATAGAAATGGTTGACAGGTTTTGGGCCCTTTTCGCTCTCCATGTAGTCTTAGGGCATCTATACATGTTATTTTTAGAAGGGCAGTTAGACTTTTCATGATAACTGGCTCAGGACTTTGCCAGTTCTTTTAGAGTATAGGTAAGCTTTCTTTTAAGGGTTTCTTGGCTGCATACAGTGGCTCATACCTGTAATCCTAGTGTTTTGGAGGCTGGGAGAAGAATTGCTTGAGCTCAGGAGTTTGAGACCAGCCTAAGCAAGAGGGAGACTCCATCTCTACTAAAAATAGATAAAAATAAGCTGGGCATTGTGGTGGATGCCTGTAGTCTCAGCTACTCAGGAGGCTGAGGCAGGAGGATCACTTAAATCCAGGAGTCTGAGGTTGCTTGTGAGCTAGGCTGATGCCATGGCACTCTAGCCTGGGCAACATAGTGAGGCTCTTGTCTAAAAAAAAAAAAAAAAAAGAAAAAAAGAAAAAAAAAGGGTTTCTTTCTTTACACGTTCATTTGATTGTTTCTTTGTTAAAAAGTTAATTAGTTGGGCAGTGCCTGTAGCTCAGTGGGTAGGGCACCAGCCACATACACCAAGGATGGCAGGTTTGAACCCAGCCCTGGCCAGCTAAAACAACAATGATACTGCAACCAAAAAATAGCTGAGTGTTGTGGTGAGCACCTGTAGTCCCAGGCACTTGGGTGGCTGAGGCAAGAGAATCGCTTAAGCCCAAAAGTTTGAGCTTCTGCGAGCTGTGACGCCATGGCACTCTACTTAGGGCAACATAGTGAGACTCTGTCTCAAAAAAAAAGTTTATTAGTTAATTAATTTTTTTTTTTTTTTTTTTTGATTGCAGCCGTCATTGTTGTTTGTCAGGCCCGGGCTGGATTTGAACCTGCCAGCTCAGGTGTATGTGGCTGGCGCCTTAGCCGCTTGAGCCACAGGCACTGAGCCTTTTTTTTTTTTTTTTTAATTAGTTTTTTTTTATTGTTGAGGATTCATTGAGGGTACAAAGAACCAGGTTACACTGATTACATTAGTTAATTAATTTTATTTTTGGAGGTGGGGTGTTGCTCTGTTGCCCAACCTGGAGTACTGTGGCCTAATCATAGCTCACTGTAACCTCGAGGAATGCATCACCACATCTGGCTATTTTTTTTACTTTTTGTGGAGATAGGGGTCTTGGTATGTTGCCAAGGCTGGTCTTGAACTTCTGGCTTCAAGCAATCCTCCTGCCTTGGCCTCCCAGAGTGCTGGGATTACAGGTGTGAGCCACTGTACCAGGTCAGACACTAAGCTTGAAATTGGCACAGCACCAATTCTATCATACTTTGTGGTTCAAAGCAGTTACAGGGCAGCCCAGAATCAGAGTCATGGATACAGATCTCTTCTCCCAAGGACAGAAATGTCAAAGAATCTGTGGCCATTTTTGACCCACCACGTGGGGCTGCATAAATATAGAACATGTGGAACTGGACCAACACAAAGGACAGGTAAGGGAAAGACTGTTCCCTGTCTTTGCTTCCTAGGTAGGAATCGTAGTTTTTCCCTGGGGACACAGGGTTATCAGAAGGACTGAGCTTCCTTTACCACTGTCACCTTGGGGAAATGTTCTGCGATACCAGGGCAATACCGAGGTTTGTGTTCCCCTGCATGCTTTTGGTACGAAATAAAATTCTTGTTAAAGTGCTTAGGGACTCTGATGGGAGGTGCACTTGAAACATGTAAGTGGGGAATGTCTGAAGGATACTTTGGAGCTGGTCTTGGCAAGTTTCCAAAGGAAGAATTGGGCGTGTTTCTCATTTTCTCCGCTGTATCATACAGTTGTGCCAATGACTAAACAAGCAATGGACTATGTAGGTTTTGAAAAATTTTCAGGTTTCTTTTTTGGGTAGAGCAGGAGAGAATTTTTTGGGGGGGATCTAATTTAACTACATTTAATTTTCTCAATGTAACATATAAGATTCGAGCAAAAGCTTTAGTAAAAATGATATCAATATTGTGTTGTTCATTATTGTAGATATGATACAATACTGACAGGGTTGTGGTGTCCTCTTTCAGGCACTCACTTAATTTAACTAATTCTTGAAAAGATAGTATGTGCACATAGTACAAATTTTAAGGAAACAAAAGGGCATAGAATAAAAACCTCTTCCACTGCCAGTGTCAAAAAATATCAAAAGATATGGTTTACTTCTGCCTCTGAAGTATTCAGTGGCAGTTTGATGTAGACATGTGGTTGAGATGCCCACCCATCCCTTAGTAAGGAAAGCCACCTGGGTGCACTCTACTTACTCTAAAAACTCATTTCACAAGTAAGCAACATCAGACTAGAAACAGATTCTCGCCCCTTTTTTTATCTTTGATAAAAGATATCAAAAAATCTCTCCTATAGAATTTCTTTTATAGGAAATAAAAATTCCTATTTCTAAATTCCTTCTGTCCCTTCCCCAGGGGCAGTCACTCTTTTTTGTATATCCTTTTGGACAAATCTTATACCTATACAAATGCCCACTATGTATGTATAGTTATAGCATGTATAATTATATATCCTTTCCCCTCACAAATACAAGGATACTATATACTGTTTTGCATTTTGCTTTTTTTTTTTTTAAGATTTATTTTTTATTTATTGATTTAATCAATTAATTTATTTTTTTTTGAGACAGAGCCTCAAGCTGTCACCCTGGATAGAGTGCTGTGGCATCACAGCTCACAGCAACCTCCAATTTCTGGGCTTAAGTGAGTCTCCTGCCTCTGCCTCCCAAGTAGCTGGGACTGCAGGCGCCCGCCACAACTCCCAGCCATTTTTTGGTTGCAGCCGTCATCGTTGTTTGGCGGGCCCAGGCTGGATTCGAACCCGCCAGCTCAGGTATACGTGGCTGGGGCCTTAGCCTGTTGAGCCATAGGCACCGAGCCAGCATTTTTCTTTTTCATGGAACAATACATTGGAAATTATTCTGTATCAGTAAATATAGATTCACTTTTTTTCTAAGAGCTACATACTATTGTTTTGCATGAACATAGAATCAACCTTCTTTTTTTTGGAAACCAGTTTCTTGTTGATGGATATTTAGGTTGTCTCTAATCTTTTGGTATTACAGGCAGTCCTTGGGTTATGAATGAAATTTGTTCTTAAGTTGAATTTATATGTAATTTGGAACAGGTAAATTTACCCAATACCTATAATGGTCTCCATTAGTAAGTGTGAGTCATATGTCAGTTGGATGTTTGTAGTATAAATACATACATAAAATGAATAGTCTTGGGTGTGCATATTTGCACATATATGTGACTATATCTAGAATGGAATTCTGAGGTTGAGGGGTAGAGACATTGTAATTTTGATATCTATCACCAAATGATTCTCCACAGAGATTTTATTAGTTTACATTTTGTTGTAGATCCTGGGGATTGTCTGTGAAATTTGTTTTAAGGACGTCAAAGTGAGGAAACAAGCTATAAGACTGAACAAGAAAAGACCTGCATTTGCATTTTTATATCAGCCTTTATTTTATGAGATTTCTAAGTGATTTACCAAATATTCTGGCAAAATAGGCCAGTAGAAGGCAGTCCTTACTAAGAGGAAGCTTGTTACTGGGAGGAATGAGAAGTCTGGATGTGGAGTGGTGAGAATCTGTTTCCAGTCTGATGTTGCTAGTACTTATTGTTGGACCTCGATTAAACTGGTTTTTGACTTCAGGTTTCTTATTTGTCAAATGAGTTTTTAGAGTAGATAATCTTAGAAAATTCTTGGATCCAAAATTTTTTGCTTCTATGAAACCCCTTTCACTTTTTATGATGTGATAAGAAGTCCTATACAGGCTCAGCGCCTGTGGCTCAAGCCACATACACCTGAGCTGGCGGATTTGAATCCAGCCTGAGCTGCCCTACAACAATGACGGCTGCAACTAAAAAATAGCCAGTCATTGTGGTGGGTGCCTGTAGTCCCAGCTACTTGGGAGGTGGAGGCAGGAGAATCTCTCGAGCCTAGGAGTTAGAGGTTGCTGTGAGCTGTGATGCCATCGCACTCTACACAGGGTGACAGCTTGAGGCTCTGTCTAAAAAAAAAAAAATTTCTATACAGAAGCAGTTACATGATTTGCAATTCCCTATGGAAAATGAAAGTGCAGGTCCCTATTTAAAAGTTACTAGGATTTTTTTTTTTTTTTGAGACAGAGTTTTATTATGTTGCCCTCGGTAGAGTGCTATGACATCACAGCTCACAGCAACCTCAAACTCTTGGGCTTAAGCGATTCTCTTGCCTCAGCCTCCCAAGTTGCTGGGACTACAGGTGCCCACCACAATGCCCAGCTACTTTTTGTTGCAGTTGTCATTGTTGTTTAGGTGGCCAGGGCTGGGTTGGAACCCACCAGCCTCGGTATATATGGCTGACACTGTAATAACCACTGTGCCATGGGCACCGAGCCCAAAAATTACTAGGATTTTAAAGATGGGTGCAGCAGAGCATTAAACCAAGTGTAGGCCCTTCTAAATACAGGGGCCCTGAGCAACTATATAGGTGGTAAGTCCGTGAAGCTGGCCTTGCTCTCATAATGACTCTTTCCTCCTAATAGATGGTTTATTTCTACCTGTGAAGTATTTCGTGGCAGTTCGACATAGACATGTGGTTGAGATGCCCACCCATCCTTTTCTAAGGAAAGTCACCTTGGTCTTCCCCCTTTTTAGTATAAGAAAACTGCCCTAAATTGTACCTTGTGTGATAGGCACCCTTGATTGGACCAGAGGCCCGAGAGCAACTAGTTCACAGGCTGGTGACAGGATTATATGGTGTAGTCTGGCAGGAAAAGCTCTGACCAATGAAAGTTAAATAATTGTGTTGGTAAAGAGTCTCTCTCTCTCTCTGTTTCTGTTTCTCTGTGTCTCGCTCTCTCTTTGGAATTTGAGCTGAGAAAAATGGAAAGGATTAGCTGGCTGGGTTGAGGGTTAGGGGTTGGTGACAGTGGGAGTGCATAGGTAGGGAAAGAACCAGCCATGCATATTGCTATGTGTAACTGAATAGTGAACCCTCATTACCTGGGGTAGCGTAAGTGAATTTATTTCTGTCCTTTGCAACAAAAAGAGTATAATTAACCCAGTATTATGCTAGACCATAACTTCAGTCTGTTAGCAATTAAGCCATCTAGGGAGTGTGGATTAAGAATAATTAAAACTATGGAAATAGAGAAATAGCTCCCAAGCCCTGTTTTTTCACTCATCTGCTAGCTCCTACATCAGAATCAGCTAGCTGAGCGGCCTCTGTTGGCCAAGTGCGGGGTGATCTGAGCTGGTTGAGTGGGGCCCTTCTTTCTGACTTTTCCTGCTCCATTTATTCGAGTCTCAGCCAACTTTCTTATATATCCCTAGGACTGTTTTTTAAGAACTTCTCCTAAGTTATTCTTGACATCTTGTTCTACTTCCAGTGGAGTAGCCCTAGGAAAAAATGTAGCTGTCAAATGTGCAACAAGACACACATTTTCTTGTTGTCTGTCTTTTTCTTTCTGCTGGACTATGCTAATGGATCCCCGGAGTCTGCGGCAGGCTGAGGCAGGAGCTGGACTGACGTCTTCAGACCTTTTGCAGTGTAGCCATGATAAGGAAAGAATTTCAATACAGTCACTTCCCAACCTCTAATTATAGAATATCTATATAATTGTGTGATGCTTTTCTCTTTCCTTCATGGTTCAATAGAGGCTGAGTTTGTTGGTCTTCGCATGAATAACCAACTAATTTGGTCAGGAATGTCATATAACTTATCATTGACAGTAATTTGCTTTCTAGAATGCATTAAAATCTGTGGTGTGTGGGCTCATTACTTACAATAACATATACTTCACAGCGCAGCCCATTTAAACGAGGCATCCGTTAAACTGCACCATGCAAGATGGATCCCGGTTCGTGTGAATCACTGCAGCCTGAACACCTCGGATAAACGTGAGGTCGGAATCACAGCGCCCATCTTCCTCACAGGTGCTCTCGGTGTACACTAGGAAAATAAATTGCCCAATTGGCATTAAACATGGAAAAATGGACATTTCTTCACATAAATGTGCTGCCTTCAATGTTCTGCCCTGCAAGGGCCCAGGTTTGGAAAGGAAATAAAAGTGAAAGTGCAAGAGATCTATTTTTTCCTGCCTGGGGGCACCAGCTGTACTTTCCCAACACCCAAAAGATGCCTTGGTGAGCACCTGTGCAAGGGCGCAAGGACTGGCCGGAGGTCATGGCCTCTCTGAGGTGATCCACTTGGGGACATGCTTGAGCCCCGTGCGGCAGGTATCTCTGTATATGGGAAGGGAGAAGGTGGACCTGATTATACTTCCAGGTTTATTTGACTGTGAATTACCAAGAACCAAATCCTCTCTGTCTGTTTTCTCCTCATAAAACAGAGATGTTAACATTGACGTTACCCTAAATGCTGAGACATAACCCCCCACATACATTATATAATACTTTTTGTTTACAGGAAACTTATCTAGGCTTTTGAAAATAATAAAAATTGAAATTTGACTTTTTTTAGTAGAAGCACTAATATTTGGGGATATCTGGCTGAAAAGTAGATCAGAAATACTTGTCAAAATCTGATCACAGGAACAAGCTGGGTGGATATATATACATATATTTAAATTTATTAGGAGGCCACAGTATTAACAGAATAGTGGGTGGAGTAGGCCAGGAGCATGTCATTTATTTAGGCATTTAAAGCGTTGTCAGTGAACTGTGAGAGATACAAAGGCCACCCGACAATAGGAGGTGTGAGGGGGAAAAACTCCCGTGGATTAGAATCTGATTATTTTGAGGAGATCCAGAGGTAAAATTAATGGCTAATTCCTAGGATACAGAGGGATTAATGGAAGATTACCACAGCACTCTCTAGTAGAAGCAATTTGGGTTAAATTTTATCATTTCTATTTCCCATTTGGTTATGAGAACATTCTCATAAACTTACATATTTCACAGCCCACATGCTAAGCACTGAAGCAATGTCATTTAGTATACAACCAAATATAGACCTGTCATTGAACATTACCCATTTATACAGAATATAGTTTCTTCCAAAAAATCCCCAAAGAGAAAAAAAAAAATAAATGGCAGAAACAGGACACGGAATCAGGTGCCACAGAAGTCTTCTGCTTCTTTATGAGGCCACCAGGACTCTGAAGTTGGCAAGTGACTCCCACCCCTGGAAGCACGGCTGGCAATGGCTGCCACATGAGCCCACAAGCTCTGGTGTTAACCAAGAGACAGAATGCAATCTGTGGATTAAATGAAATGTCAGTGAACAGTAGAAAGTAGGCAAAATTGTGAGGAATTCCAGACGTCAGGATGAATATGGGAATTGGGGAAATATGATGGAATGTTCCCCTTAAAAATTTGTCTCACCCCTCATTTAGACTGCAAAATGTTCAAACATAAAAGAATGTAGAATAAAAAATGAACATCTAACGTCTCATTCTTTTTTTTTTTTTATAGAGATAGGGTCTCCCTTTATTGCCCTCAGTAGAATGCCATGGCGTCACATAGCTCACAGCAATCTCCAACTCCTGGGCTTAGGCGATTCTCTTGCTTCAGCCTCCCGAGTAGCTGGGACTGCAGGCGCCCGCCACAACGCCCGGCTATTTTTCTGTTTTGCAGTTCGGCGGGGCTGGGTTTGAACCCGCCACCTTCGGTATGCGCCCTACTCAATGAGCCACAGGCACCGCCCACATCTCATTCTTTTTTTTTTGGAGACAGACTCTCAAGCTGTTGCCCTAGATAGAGTGCTGTGACATCACAGCTCACAGCAACCTCAAACTCTTGGGCTTAAGTGTTTCTCTTGCCTCAGCTTCCCAAGTAGCTGGGACAACAGGCACCCACCACAACGCCTGGCTATTTTTAGCTGTAGTTGTCATTGTTGTTCAGCAAGCCTGGGCTGGGTTCGAACCCACCAGCCTTGGTGTTATGTGGCCGGCACCCTACCTGCTGAGCTGCGGTCACCGCCCTAACATCTCATTCTTGAATTTTACTCCCCTCCCCTCCTTTGTTTGGTGCTTTCTTTGTATGTAAACCTTTTATACCCAAATATATGTATATATCCAAGTGTGTAGGTTTCTAAAAAAAAGTAAATGGGATGATTCTGCACACATTGACATGCTGTCTTGTCATTTAGCAATACGTCTTAGTACAAACAGATCAGCTGCATTCTTTTAAAACTGTGGAATGGTCCTGCTGTAGGTGCTTGTTTAACTTTCTCTGCTATACACAATACAGTAGCGAATATCCTTGCCATGCTGCTTTGTGCACAGGTGTGAGCATTTCTCTAGAATAGGGGCTTCCTAGAAGACTTTCTGAGTAGAACCATATGTATATTTACAATATTGATAGACACTACTGAATTGCCATCTCAAAGAATACTCACTTTCATTCTGACCATCAGCATATGAAAACATCTATTTTTCCCACATCCTTGGCAACTCCGGATATTATCAACCTAGTTAATTTTTGCCAATGTGGAGAATAAAAACACCTTGGTTGTTTTATATTTCCCACCCCCCCGTTTTTTTGAGACAGAGTCTTAATTTGTCACTCTGGGTAGAGTGCCATGGCCTCATTGCTCACAGCAATTCCATACTGTTGTACTCAAGTGATGCTCTTGCCTCGGCCTCCCAGGTACCTGGGACTACAGGTGCCCACCACAACACCCGGTTATTTTTAGAAATGGGGTCTCACTGTGGCTCAGGCTGGTCTCAAACTTTTGAGCTTAAGCAATCTACCCACTTCAGCCTCCCAGAGTGCTAGGATTACAGGTGTGAGCCACCACGCCTGGCCTTTTAAATTTCCTTGATTAGAACATTCAGCATATTTCCTTGTGCTAATTGACCATTTGCATTCATTCTTCTGTGAAATGTTCATTCTTGTTCATTGTGCATTTTCTATTGTTTTTTATTTTATTGACAGAGTCACTCTTTATGTATTTTCTGGATATAAATTAGTTGGATTTCATATATTTCACATTTTATGCAATCTGACATTTGTCATTTTTCTTCATCCTTGGTGTCTTATATTCTAAAGAGGTTTAGTCACACCTGTCAGTCCTTTTCTTTATGGCTTAATGATTTTATACCTGTTCCAACATTACAAAAATACTTTGTAGGTAAAATATTATTTAATCCTCTCAGTGAATCTGACATGTAGGTTTGTGTAATGTGTGAGATAGTGAAATTTTCTTTTTCCTGTAGAAAAATTCTCTCTGATATATCCCATATGTTTCTCTGTGACACCTTGGAATTATGGCTCCTTAGGACATCTGTGGAGAGGACTTCCTGAAATTGTATGTGGAATTTTGTGTTATATATTTGGACACATTTTTCCCCCTGTGGAGAAATCCCTTAATTTTCCTCAGATTCTCTAAAGGATGCATGATCCAACAAAGGTTAGGAAGGCCTGTGTTACATCCTCTCCCCCACCTTCCATTGGAAAGTGCCAGAGAGGCAGCTTTGTTTCTATATCCGTTTCTAAACTCCTCTTTTCATGTCTTCAATTCTTCTCACTTAATATCAGTAGTGTTTTCTAATTCATTCATTCAATAAATGTTACATGAGCACCTATTTCATTAGGAATGGTATTGGAAATCTCACTAAGACCTAGAAGCTGCTGGCTGATAATCTAATTGTGGAGACAGACAAATAACCTGAAATATTAGAATACTAAGGAAGTTTTTAAGAGAAAGAAAGTCTAGGTTGTATGCGTGTGTGTGTGGGTAGTCATTTCAGAAAGGTCATTTCTGGCATCAGTGTGGAGAATAAAGGGAAAACAAAGAGACCAGTTAGGAAGCTGGTGGAAAAACAGGAGAGAAATGTTAGGGATTGACCTGAAGCAATGTCGGTGGAGAGAGAAATGGACATGAGAGATTTAGGACTAGAATTATTGGTTTAGTTATTGAATATAGGGGGGATTAGGGCCAGGCGAGGTGGCTCGTGCCTGTAATCCTAGCACTCTGGGAGGCTGAGGTGGGAAGATTGCTTGAGCTCAGGAGTTCCCAGCCTGAGCAAGAGCAAGATCCCTTCTCTACTAAAAATAGCAAAAACTAGCTGGGCGTTGTGGTGGGCACCTGTAGTCCCAGCTACTTGGGAGGCTGAGGCAAAAGTATCACTCAAACCCAAGAGTTTGAGGTTGCTGTGAGCTATGATGCCACGGCACCCTACTCGGGGGAACAGAGTGAGACTCTGTCTCAAAAATAAAAAATAATAGAAAAGAAAAAAAGGATATGGGAATTAGCAGGGAATTAGAAGTCAGGAGCACTTGCCAGGTTTCTGGCTCGGTGACTGGTTGGTTGATCATTGCTGAAACATGAAACAGACCAAGAGCCAGATTTAAAAGAAAAGGCATTGAGTTTAGGAAATTTGCAGTACTGCATATTGATGTAGAGACAGAAGTGGATGTGGTCGCCCTAAGAGGGGGTATAGACAGAGCAAAGATCTGGGAGATATCAATGTTTTAGAGGTTCATGGAGAAAGGGGAGGGTGACTAGACTGAGAAACAGAGACATGAGGAAAACCAAGAGACAAAATTATAGAAGACATGGGAGGAAGAATTTTCAAGAAGGAGAAGTCAACAGGGTGAAATGCTGCAGATTGGTCAAGTGAGATAGAGACAGAAAGGGGCCCTGGCGAGGCAGTGTGATTATTGGGCTTCCCGAGAGTACTTTCTGAGGGATCCCTGGGGAGAAGCTGACAGGAGATGTCATATTGGGGGAGAGTATGGAAGGCAGGGTGGTAAAGACAGCTTATACAGACAAGTTTTGCCCAAAGCTTTGCTGTGAGGGTTTGCTGATAACTAGGGAGGTGTGTGGGAAAACTATTCATTTCTTATGTAGAAAAGTCATGTTGTTAACCTCAGGGCTAATGAATTCTGTTATCTGGTGGGTGTGCTTTATTCTTGAAGGACTCCATAGCCAAACTTGATAAAGATTTTCTTTGACTGATATTCAGGGTGTTAAAAATATTTCACAACTAAGATGACTTGGACACTGACCAATCAGAAAAAACCTGTAACTTATCATAACATGCCGGCTATAAATAATTGTAGGGTTGTACCAATGAGTATCATTTTTGCTCCCATTTCTGGGTAATTATTATACCTAGGTTTGGGTATATGGATGTCTTTTGCAGAAAGACTTTTATCCAAAGGCCTGATTTTCCAGATTTCATTAATAGGATTTCTAGGTCCCCCAAAAGATTAGATCGCAGAAGTTGTAACTAGCATTGCAAAATGTACCCAAACCTTCCTCCTAAATTAGATCGAATGCCACAGTTGTAATCAAAAGCCTTCAAGGCAACAAAACAAAACAAAATTAAACAAAAACCAAAACATGCAAATGAAAACAAACCAGAAAAGCAAATGGGAACACTGAAACATTTTGTTTTCCTCTCCCTAAAAACTCAGATGAACAGTTATATGATAAGCTGCAAAAGAACAAAATAAATGTCACACATTCTAAGTAAGAATTATAAGGGCGATAAAAATTTTAGTTTCAAAAGGTAATTTCACTTTGAGCTATAATGAGCAAACGTTAGGGCAAAATGGACTTTTTCTATAGCAGAGCACAGTGAAAGTGAGGTTTCTGTTTGCTGATGGTCTCTCAGTGCCCGGTACTAGAAAGATGGTCGGAGCTTGCAGCCTCTTGTGTGTGCTCTGTGTTTTTATGATTGCACAGCGTGCAGGGGGCGGAAGCCTACAGCTTTAAAATGTAGATGTGCTTTATAATTTTAACTCAAGGTGGTTAAGTGTACTATCTTGCATTATTCCAGGAAATAATTTTTACAAATAGGAACTGCGGCATATTTTTTTTTTTTTGCTTTTGACAAATGCCATGTAGATAAACCTCTCAGTATAATTGGCCCTTTTTCAAAGATTTTTGTGTGGAATGTTTATAGTGAAATGTACGACTGTCTGGTATGTAAACAGAGCTAATTACGGCTATTATACTTCCCTTTACACTTCTGGGTGATTGCTTACAATGTCATGTCTCAATATACTTTCATGAAAATTGGAATTTAAAAGTTCATTTTGAGAAGGAGGAAGGACAAAAATAAGAGTTCTGTGGGATGGATGTGCTTCTGTGGGATTCTGAAGTGCTTAATGTTTTTTTGGTGAGTGGAGTCAATAATACTACCTTTCTTGAGCAAAGAGAAATAAGAACTATGTTTATTTACCTGAATTTAATGTCTGTTATCATTCTTTTTAGTAAAATTCTTTTATTTTATCTGTGTCACAGTTGACTATATAAAATAAATCAGAACTTGAGCAAGAGCGAGACCTAGTCTCTACAAAAAACAAAAATTAACTGGGTTTGGTGATATGCACCTGTAGTCCCAGTGACTCAGGAGGCTGAGGCAGGAGGATTGATTGAGACCAGGAGTTTGAGGCTGTAGTGAGCTGTGATGATACCACTGCCAGGCAACAGAATGAGGCCCAGTCTCAAAAAAAAAAAAAAATTTGAAGCGGACTTGGTGCCATCTCTTAGCTAGGCTGGGAAAATAAGTTCTTTTTTTTGCAGTTTTTTGGCTGGGGCCAGGTTTGATCCCACTACCTCTGGTATATGGAGCTGGTGCCCTACTCCTTTGAGCCACAGGCACCACCCGGAAAATAAGTTCTTACTAAGAAAGTGTAAGAAAAGAAAAAAATATCCCTAATTAATGTTTTATCTGTAGATATAATACTGTTACTTGATAATGTTTCTAACTCCTTTTTCTAGGTCACATCAATTAGAGGGGACAGGCTTGGCAAACCAAGATGAGGGTGAAGATTACAAATAGATTTGACCTTGAGCACTATCTAGGCAGAATCATCAGGACCTTGATCTTTCCCTTCCCTTTCCACCTTCCAAGCTCTCTCCCTGTCTTTGGCCTAATCTTGGTTGATGGGCATGTTCTCTGAGGACTCTAAGCCTGTCGAACATCTGTTCTGCCATTGCCAGTGCTGCTCTTTGTTTTGGCGATTGGTGACCTCAATGGGAGTTTGTATCTCTCATCCCAATGGCCTTGCAATGCCTGTATACTGATCCCCGTCACTCTCTTTCTTTTCCAGTATGCTATTCCGTAAGTGAAGAGCAGCCCAAATGGTAGTCTGGATCTCTCTGTTCAATAACTGTTTTAAACAGCTTTCAACAACCAGTCCTATGACTAGTTTGAGAACATTTAAATTGCAGTGAATAGTGCTAGAACATTTCCACCTTTTTATAATGCACCAAACCACTGTCTCATAGAGGACCTTGGATGCTTCAGTAGCCTCATACTTCAGTGAGGGTTTGCTATCTACCTAAAGATACTAAGAGATTGGGGGCAGAGTTTTAGAGACTTTGTCAGTTGGTCCTCTTGGCCATAAAAACCTCATGAAGTACTTTAAAAAAGAGATATAAACGTGCTAACCTGATATTTCACTTAAGTGTCTTGAGTCTTTTTTTTGTTGTTGTTTTTGACAAAAAAAAAAATCAGACTCGGGCTGTGGGCATCCAATCGCCTCACCCTCCAGAAGCTGCTGGGATTACAGGTGCTCACTGTGGTGTCCAGCTTGGTTTTTCATTTCTTTCTTTCTGTCTTTTTATTTTTTTTTGAGACAGAGCCTCAAGCTATAGCTCTGGGTAGAGTGCTGTGGCGTCACAGCTCACAACAACCTCAAACTCCTGGGCTTAAGTGATTCTCTTGCCTCAGCCTCCCGAGTAGCTGGGACTACAGGCACCCGTCACAACGCCTGGGTACTTTTTGGTTATAGTTGTCATTGTTTGGCAGGCCCAGGCCAGATTCGAACCTGCAAGCTGTGGTGTATGTGGCTGGCACCTTAGCCACTTGAGCTACAGGTGCCACTGGGTTTTCATTTTCTTAGGAATCAGGGTCTAACTCTCCCTCAGGTAAATCTAGAACTCCTAAGCTCAAGCAATTCTCCCTCCTTGGCCTCCCACAGTGCTGGGATTATAGATGTGAGCCACCGTGCCTGGCTCTTGAGTGTCTTAATTAAACCAATCTTCAGCCATTTTCTTTCTTTCTTTTTTTTTTTGTATGGACATGAAAGATAAACCAAGTTTAATAGTTAGAACAAACTCTAAACTCAGTTTTTGAGTCCAGAGGACAGCCAGTGGAGAAGCTTTCTAGATCACAGCTCAAAGCATCATTAGCTAGACGTAGGGTGGGCAGTGGCAGTTGGATGAATTTTCCTGGTTTGCAATACGCACGAGGTGTTCTGGTGAACTTTCTGCATAGCCCATGACAGCAGTGAGCATGAAGGTTGTCCATGCATAAAACATTGAGGTGATGTCTCTGAAGTCTGTTTCGAGCCATTCAGCCATTTTCTTTTCTTTTTTTTTTTTTTTAAATACATGTATTTTATTATTCTTCATTACATTATTTCCCCCCCCCCACCCGTCCGTGATAAGACAGAATTGATTTACAGAAAAGAATACAGAAAACACCAAAGCTCCTGGTAGT
>CAUYRH010143622.1:0-144676 GCA_963574655.1 Perodicticus potto
GTAAATGTGTAAAGCGTGTTAAGGTTAAGGAATAATTCAGGATTCATTTTTTAAAGCTGGCTCTACATCAAGATTTGAGTGCACAGAAATGTTTATATCCAAGCAGAAGCATCCTGTGGTAATAGCTCAGCTAAGTACTTAAAAGCAGGGACAATTGGGAGACACTAAAATGAAGATGAAGAGAACATGTAGCCTTCCTTTCTTAAGGCAGGACATAGAGCCATTGTGTTCCTTCTCTGCTTTCTTCTTATTGCTAGATCTGGTGGATTTGTGGATTTTGAGATGTTTTCTGGGTTGTAGCTACCTTAGAAATGTTTCTGCTGTATGGAATTTTCATTGGCCTTTAATGATAAATGTTTCCTGCTTCATATAGAATACTCTTTTTTCTTTGAATTTTCTGTACTATTTTCCAGAAAGTACACGTTTCCTGGACTAAAGGATGCAAAACATATTGTTGTCTCTTAAAACCTTACATAGCATGCTTCTTAACAGTGCGAAGATTAGCAAGCTAATAGTGGGACTTTTTTTTTTTTTTTTTTTGCCCTTAACTCTAATTCATAAGTGGAAAGAGAACCACAATCAAGAGAAAAACAATCCAAGGCAGGTTTATTGGTTATGGAAAAATTAAATAAAACTTTGCCATTTCTATCATAAAACTTACTGTAACAGAGCTGTCTAAAAATTTGAACTATGCAATCAAGTAAGATATATTGTGTTTGTCAGCTTTTGAATACATTAGAGTGTTTTATAGGGGACCATTCTGTTCTTTCTTTAGTTTTTGTTTGTTTGTTTATTTTTGTTTTTGAGACAGAGTCTCACTCTGTTGCCCCAGTAGATATAGAGCCACACTGTGAGGCCAGCTTACAGCAACCTCCGACTTCTTGGTTCAAGAGATCCTTCTGTCTCAGCATCCCAAGTAGCTGGGAAAACAGGTGCCCACCAAAACACCTGCCTAATTTGTTTCTGTTTTTAGTAGAGACTGGGTCTTCCTCTTGCTCAGGCTGGTTTTGAACTCCTGAGTTCAAGGGAGTCTCCCGTCTTGGCCTCCTACAGTGCCAGGATTACAGGTGTGAACCACCACACCTGGCCCTAAGAACTCTGTTCTAACAAAAATAAGAAAAAACACAATCACAGTATTTATATCACAAGAAGCCAATATCCATAGATTATTAAACTTAGTGTGGTGGTTAACAAACAATGAGAGTCTTATAATTTTCAGTTACGAATGTGTAATTTTCTCCCTCTCCCTCTCTCATGGTAACCTGATGATAATGTGTAGCCAAAAAAAAAAAAAAAAATCCAAACCCTATGTGATTCGTTGCCCCAGAGTAGTCAATATTTAAGTTCTGATTAATTATTAGTATTATTTAATTATTAGTGTTACTGATTAATAATGATAGAAAAGAAAAGAAGGAAGTATGCTATTGTTTAAGTACTGGGTTTTATTTACTAGCTGTGTCGATGTAAGAAGTCATCCAAACTTTCTGGCTTACCTGCTATAAACGATTTTCATAAAAACCATTTGTACATGGGAAAGTTCTTTGTGTTATATCAAATGCTCTGTCCATATAAATTATCATTTTTCTTTAAACATCTGTATATCTGTGATGTTGCTAACACAAATAAAAGAAATTGGAAATAAGGCTTCACCTAGTTTTTGAATTGATATATTTCAGTTTTGATGCCGAGTCTACTACCTTTAGATAGAATCATCCCTGGAGTTTCAGAATGATAAATGGATTACCATTTTTATAGCTAAAATGGGACTAAGAAATCATCTTCTAGTCATCAAAAATGGTATTTGCTATTTGCACTAAATTGTGATGCGGGGTTTGTCATAGTGATGATCAAAGGACATCCCTACTTTTTATTGATTTGTACTCAAATGTATGTCACTGTCCCTGGTAGGGAGATACTCACACGCACAGAAGCACACACACTTGATCAGCTCATTTGGCTTTTCCTTTCCATCCACTGAATGCACAACCCCCCTGCAGGTGCCATCATACGTGCCATTATAGCTAGAGAATTCCCAGAGACAAACCGAGATAGGTCAAAAACGCACATCAAAGGCACCAATTTAACCCAAACGGTTATTTTGTTTGACACACATCGTATCACAGTTGGTCACTGCAGTGTTTATTTGAATTTAAACACTGATTAGGTCCCTTGCCAGCCCTGTTTTTGCACACACATACAAAGCTAAATATACCCACCCTCATTAAATCAAAAGAACCTTGCATAGCGTGTCAGGCAGTCATTGTTGTTATTACCAATAAACAAAAGTGTATATGTTTCCCCAGTCTGAGTGCTGAAACGTGCTCTGTGTTTACGGAGCAGTCTAAGGGGTCGGGGGTGGAACCCTCCTGGTTGAGCTTGTGGACTGTGGCCCTGGGCACGTACCTGGGTCTCAACATCTGTCAGCTTTCGGGTCTGCTCTGCTGTCTGCGACAGGAGGCTGGTTCCTATCTCGAGCATGGTGGCCGTGTGGTTCTGAACTGCATTCTGCTGTATCTGGGCCATCTCCGACTTCATATTTTCCACAATGTAATTCTCAAGCTGCAAGAGATGAAGGACAAAGCATACTGCATTATAAGCAAAGCCTCGCAGTTGGGGCATGTAATATTTACAATGACAAAACAAGACACAGCTGGCAAATGAGCCATCTGGCAGGGAGTCTCCGTATCTCTGGGAGCTGGGGAAATGGAAGCAGAGCGCACAGGAATCCAGTTGTCAACAAACTCCTAATACACTGATATACATACATAATAATCACAAGCATAACGATAATTTGCTTTTGGATCATGCTTTCCGTTCTTGGCATCATCTTATTTAACCCTCACAGCAGAGATGCAAGTTAGAAACAGTTGCCTTCATTGGTCTTTTTCTTTCATAGCTTAGGCAATGGAATCAGAGAGGGTCAGGAATGAACCCAAGGTAACCCAGCATAGATGTAACAGAGTTCACACAAAAAATTTCAATCTAAATATTGATGTTCTGCTTTTTTCATTACACAGTACTGACCACTTATCTCAGAAAAGTTCAGCCTCCTGCTTCCATTTTTGTAATGATAAGTGAAAGACCATGCTGCACTGGGGGAATGGGAGGAGGACCAGGGGGAGGACAGACCCTCAAAATGAAACCCTTTAGGGAACAGTAACACACAAGCCACAACGTAGGAAATGAGCTGCAGAGCCTGCAAGCGAGTCAGAACCATTTTCCATGCTCTTTCGCAAACTCAAAAATAGTCACAGCCTATAAATCGGTCTTTGCCCTTCTTGCCTTGGGTAAGATTTGGTCCTTTATGGTACCCTGTCAGAGAACACTATAATTGTAAAACAAATGGTACCATCGGGGCCAAGAAGAATTGCTAAGCGACTTACTGCAAGGGAGCCTGTTAGGTACCTGGGAGAATAAAGCTAAGCATAAGTGTTGCTTGGAAAATACAGGGGAAGCCTGCCCCTCCCTGTGAGCGCACTTGTTTCCCCCCACTGCGTGGTGACTACATGTCATTACCCAATTAAACATGTGGGGAAACTGTATCCCAGAGAAGCCAAGTCCAAGGCCACACAGATTCAACTTGAGTGCTGAAGTCCTTCACTCTCATACCAACACTTTAAGCCACTTGATAGTTTTGCCAAGTCGTGCTTCACAAGCTGGGTTCCAAATCATTAACAGCTACGTGATTTTCACTGATTTAGTGGACCAAAATACATCCAGTATTTAATAATCCATAGTAACATTATTATCATGTAATAAATATAGTCAAACTGTAAATTCCCCTTTGTGAAACTTTGGCAGTTCACTTCCTAACATCATCTCTTGCTTATTTCTATTTGTCAAATACGACTGTGCCCCAAGCTAACAAAAAATGAAAGTTTAGAATCAGACTCATAATGTTATTAATAGATTCTGAATTTGTTCTTGGTCAGTATAAGACATTCCCCTTCCTTTTTTATTCCCAAATTAGACATGAGGGGAATGTCTTAACCTATCAAAGTTTATTGTAAAACAAGTAAAAAATAGATTATCATAAGTATCTGAAAATTCTGTTAACAAATATAAGTTCTCAAGGCTAAATCTTGGCTTTATTCCAACCGAACTGATATATTAAAACAATAAGGAAAAGGGAGAGGAAAACAGGGTAGGTTAGATAGATTCCACGCCATGTACTTCCTTTTCTTATGACTTCTCTTAAGATCGGCTTTCCCCACTTCAGGACAAATGCTCCAGGTTGGTGGTGTCTAGTCCTACCTTCAAGAGCATGTTTGAGCCTGATAATTCAGAATGTTCTGCTCTTAGCCAAAGTGAGTTATTCAACAATGGAAAGACAAGTAAGGCCATTACCCTCAGTCGGAATTTTGTCAAATTACTTTATAAAATAACTTCTTTCTTCTCTTTGGTTAGCAAGGTGATAAAATATGTGCCTGACACGGCTGGTGTCCATTTTACTTCCACAAAACCAGAGCTGGCCCAGAAGATAGGGAGGGAGACAAATAGATCACATAGATAACAGATGGATAGAGCTGGGTGAAATTGATAAAAAGACACCTTTTGAGCCTGTGAAACCAAACCATGTGTTTCGCTAGCTTTACCCCTAGACAGTTGTAAGTTCCATGATCTAATAATCCCTCCCCAGCAGCCAATATTTTTTCACCTTCAATTACATTGATTTATGTTTTGAACATTAACAACCAAAAGAGTTTTGATGATTACATTTGATAAATGTTTAACAAAAGAAGGCCCAGACAGGGAAGCAAAAGCAGTCTGTTCTTTACTTGTCCAGTGAATTTAGACAAAGGATGTGTAGGTATACGTCTATATGAATGGGCCTACACTAAAAAGGGCCAGGTAAGTCTCCATGTGAAGCTGACACCTGCCGTTTAGAGCTGAGCTTTGGTAATTGCCTGCTGTGCAGCAGACACTGTTTTCCTTTTATAACTACACCTAAACCTCACAGCAACTTTGTGTGCTATATAGATGAAACCTATCAAGACTTAGGAACCCCAAAGCAACTTGCTCAAGAACAAGCAAGAATTCAACCCCCAACTCCAAAAGCCATGTTCTTAACCTCTAAATTTATTCACACTAGCACTACTTAATTCCATTAAATGTAAAATAACGAGCCTTGAATGTTCATAAAAACTACATGGAAAGAATTTAAAATGCAGGTGGAGGTACAGCACACCAAAAACCTTCAAGGGAATGTATGATACTAGGAAACTATATGTTTGATGAAGCTCCCATGGTGATTCTGATTGAGACAAACAACCAGTGCTTCTCAAAGTGTGGTCCACAGAACACCTGCTGGTATGCCATTTGTGATCGATTAGTTATGAGATGAGAAGCTTGCACCAGAATATAAATTATCCATCATAAAGCATACTGGTTAGTTCACCTGATACACAGAGAAAGCAGCCCCATTTGATTACAAAATAATTAACTAGAGTTACAATCATGCTACTCATCAGTGTGTGTGTGTGTGGGCGCAAGACTTTCTCAAAGAAAAAAGTGATTCTATAGTTTACATTCTTGAACAAGCTTCTTATATTATTACAAAATGACAATTTCCTTAAGTAGCACTAATTTAGACCATCAAATTTACTCTGTTATGTCAGATTCACTGCATAACCAGAAATTTGGTTTCCTATGCAAACTTCCCTTCTGAGAGACAATTCACTACCAGTGAACCCCAGTACATGATCTGCTTGGTAATTATACATTAACTTATTATGCAGTTGATGAGAAGAAGTCAGTTCCCAGAGCTTGACTTGCTCTGGGTATAACAACCGTGTACCCCAGTCTTCGTGGAAGAGAACACGCTCTGGCCTAGAGAGGTTACAACAAAGTTCAGCTGCTTTGCAATCCTAGCTCTGTGTCAGATGTTGATAATTCTGTACTATTATGCTTGTTTTTTGAAAACCAGAAAATTAACACCAGCAAAGCAAAATAACTTTTTCACACTAACATTCATCACAGGCATAAAGTGCCTCTGAATTCTGCTAACCCTGTTTAGAATTAAAGTATATCTCCAACATACACTAAAATTCTCATTCGGGCTGCAGTGAACATGAACATAAGTCCAGTTAATTATTTTTTAATCAAATGTGGCTGCTTTCTCTAGAAATAACTGCCTTTTAATGTAAAAGGTAATGGCACACTTAAGTAGCAAGAGACAGATGTAGTTGATTTAAAGGCCGAAGAGAGAGGCAGAAGTCAAGTATACAATGTGTGATTAATAAGGAGGCCTGCTTTCATGTTATCTCTGAACATTCCTCTGCAGATGTATAACTGTGAAATCCATCTTTCTGTGCCATATCAGCTAGCTTCGGGAAAGAGTTGTAACAAATTTGATTGTCTTCATATATTTTCTACTGGATTTTAAGCTGTGCTTACAGAAAACGATGGCTACCTCAAGGTTTAATATTTTATAAACATCCAAGATACAAATTTCAAGCTTAGATGCTGCTGACCACGAGAGCTGATGAGCTATGAGGAAGGAGTCTCTCAATCTGAATTGTAAAATTATTTGATTATACCACCATTCCAGAGCTTTATAAAATATTGGCCAAAAGACTAGGAAAAGGAGGTAGGGTGTGATTTGAAAAGAGATGATAAGGAAGAGCTGAATATTTCTTACCAACCATTATAAAATATAATAAAGGGAATAGGTAGAACAACATATTAAGCTTCTGGTAAGGCCAGGTAGGTACCAGGTTTTCTGAATATGTATCTAGTTCATTGAATTTTTCCACCAATCCACATACTGTATTACTTTCTTCATTTCACTGATATGTAAACAGAGGCTCAAGGAAGTTAAGTAAATTGCCTAAGATTGCATGGTGAGTTGGTGGCAGAGCTGGCATATTGCTTTGGAAGAAGCTAGATTACCCAGCATGTTGTGCTCCATCTGAAAGAAAAATCATCCTTCAAACACAATCATGTGGCCACCAATGTTAGAGACAGATTCTGATAACACTGTATTCATGCAGGGAGTATGTAAAAGGAAAGCTACTGAAATGATGTGCTGTAACTTGTTCAAAGACAGATCATTTAAAATTTTTTTAATTTAAATATTTATACATAAATTGATGGCTGTAAAATCCTGGGAAATGTACATGGTGAGCAAGCAAATATCCAGTCAAATGTATGAGAAGTATTATTAAGCAGACAAAGAGAAAACATTTCAATGAAGTTAAGATGATCAGCCATTTGTAGTTCACTCATGAATGGCTTACCTCTGTCTTTTGCCCAGTGACTAAAGTGGAGAATGAAGGCCATTATTCTCCATTAGGAGAGAGAGTTTTGGGAAAGTTCTATTGCTGGACTTTTAATATGGTGGTTCATGTTCATGAGAACCAAAAAGATTATGACATTTCCCATATGTGCAATGTATTCCTATCATGCCACTTCAAGAAATCACTGCAAGAGAACTGCTAACCCAGAGCCGATCTTAAAGCACAAAGTATATAATTTCTCCACGTAATTCTTAAGAAAATAACATTTTAGACCCTATAAAAATAGACAAAGGCATTGTTTGCTTAAAATATGTCGTGGATTAAGTGTACCCTCATTGAACATTGGTGCATATGGTATTACTCAGTTATGGCAAAATAACCATGAAATAAAGGATAAGGGTAAATATGAGAAAGCAATAAAAAGGTAAAACAATGCAAAAAAAAATGCCTTACATGTTGATGGTTTTATCTAATATCATTGTTTCATAAATCAGTGGCAATATTGAAAATGCAACTATGTCTAGGTTTAATGGCCTTATAAAAAAAGATGACTGAGGCCAAATGTATTATTTGCTGGAATTTCTATTATTACATCTCCCCATATACTGTTTCTTTTACCAAATGGAGAAGTATAATTGTCTTTTTAGACAATAGCTCTTTTTAGCTAGCATTTGAAATAGTTTCTGTACTGGTATGTGTTACATGGGTCCCATTTCTCATTTTGTTATCTGAGGAACACTTGCTATTTATGTAAGAAAGAAAACCATTAGTATAAGAGAGCTGAAAGAGACGTTAAATATTATGAGCTCCAAGGATCTTGTTTTATAGACGTGGTGACTGAGATTCAGAGAGGTTATGGAAAGCAAGGTGAAACAGCTGATCAATGTCAGATGTCAAGTTGGTCCCTCAGCATGTGGGAAACTCTGACTTACCATCAGCAGCCGGTGACGACAACGGCTGTCAATGCTATTGGTCCTCCCCATGTTTGTCTTCCCTCTTCCAATGTCCTGCATTTTTCTACTTGCTTTATATATTTTCACCTTTTTTTTTTTGAGACAGTCTCACTGTGCTGCCTGGGTTAGTGTGCGTGGTATCAGCCTAGCTCACCTCAACCTCAAACTCCTGGATTCAAGCAGTCTTCTTGCCTCAGCCTACTGAGTACCTGGAACTACAGGCACCTGCTGCAACACTTGGCTGATTTTCTGTTCTTAGTAGAGACTAGAATTTCACTCTTGCTTGGGCTAGTCTTGAACTCCTGAGCTTAAGCTGTTCTCAAATTCCTGAGCTGAAGTGCTCCTCCAGCTCAGCCTCCCAGAATGCAAGGATTGCAGTGTGAGCCACAACCCCTGGCCCACTTCGTTTGTCTTTCTGACTCCTGATTTGTATCTCCCCTTTCCAAATACTGATTCATGCTCTCCCAGTTTTAGGGGTCTTGACTTTCTTTTGGGGACTTTGTTCTTGTTTCCTGGCACTAACACTTACTGCCTGTCCCTCAGGCCTTGAGCCTGAGTAACCTTTTGATTGTATTCTGCTTATGCATCACCCCACAAGGGGCAACACCCAGAACAAGACTCTAAAATTAGTTCAGGCTTAGTGCACTGTGCCTCAGTTCAGTTTACCCTCAGCACATATAGGATAAGTGCGTTCGGTGTGCTAAGCTTGGTGTCAAATACTACGAGTACGATGAGCAGAGCTGGGCAGGAAACAGACACATGTGGACTGGTCATTTCAATACATTAGTAAATGCTGTGACGGAGTCTATCTCTGACTAGCTTTCTCTCCATCAATAGTCTTCTTGATGCTTGGTAGGGAGACAATTGCAGCTAGTGGTGTTAATCAGGGGAGCAGACTTTCACTATATCACCTCTAAAGGAACAGCAGCAGCACCCCGATTGAGGCACATGGAGAAGCTATCAAGGGCACCCAGAAAATCCCATATGAACAAGCCCTCCTGCAGTTGCTTTTCTTGGTTGTAACTCTTGTAAGACCACATTTTTGTGGCTGACGAAAGTTGCCAAAGTCATTTATAGTGCCCCAGAGTTGGGCCAGAACCCAGGACAGTCATTCTCTCTTTGTATAAACAAACGAGATGTCTTTTGTGCCAAGACACATTTTACTAGCCTGGCACCTCTCTTCTACACCCACCTTCTCATACAAGGAAAATGTCAGGTCATGAAACTTTAACAATACTTGTGTCTGCTTAATTTTTCCCTTTACCTTTTTTTTTTGAGACAGAGCCCCAAGCTGTCACCCTGGATAGAGTACCATGGCATCACAGCTCACAGCAATCTCCAATTCCTGGGCTCAAGTGAGTCTCCTGCCTCTGCCTCCCAAGTAGCTGGGACTACAGGCGCCCGCCACAATGCCCGGCCATCTCTTGGTTGCAGCCGTCATTGTTGTTTGGTGGGCCCAGGCTGGATTCGAACCCACCAGCTCAGGTGTACATGGCTGGCACCCCAGCCCGTTGAGCCACAGGCGCCGAGCCTCCCTTTACCTTTTTAAAAAGGCAGATGGCATATAAAGAGCACAGACATCCAGGAGTCAGGATACCTGGACTTGAATCCAGGTACTATCATGGATTTACTCCATGACCTTGGACAAGTCACTTAGCAATTTGGGTTTAAGATTTTCATATCTGAAATGAAGGGCTGGATTTGAGTATTTCTAATAACTTGTGAAGCTTTCAAATTCCTTTTAAAACTTCTTTTATAAAGTATGGGCACCCATAAGATTTGGATTTTAATTGATTATAAAAAGTTGGAATATGAATGTATATATCTATAAAATGTATCATACATATTCTCAATGGCAACAAACAATGGTACCAGAGATACAACAGAGGAGCCCGGGATCAAGTCTCCATAGTACGCACTTTGGTTTTAAGATGAAGAGTTATAATCTCTGAATCTCTTAATCCCCAGGCATCATTCTATTCTTATAATATATTCCTTGTCTTCTTCCAACACAACTTGGCCTTTTTCCTGTGTTTTTTTTTCAATCACAATGAATGGCACTATTATCACGCACCCCCTCATCCAAGTTGCAGGGAATCACCGTGACTATACTTCTCTTCATTCTCTACGTTCAGTGAGCACTAGAATGTGTTGCTTCTATCTCTTAAAGGCTGAGTCCACTCTGCTCCCCACTTCCCTCTCTCCCTACCACATTACTTTTTGCTCACAGACAATGACTAAGGTTTGACTTTCACGGACCCCATAACTGGTCTCCTGAACTCCAGACTTGCTTCCTCTGATTCATCATCCATGGCGTAGCCAAAAGGACCTATCTAAAGCACAGATTTGGCCTTGCTGTGCCACTGTTTAAATCCTTTCAGTGACTGCCTGCAGACAAAGCCAAAACTCCTTAATCAGTATAGGAGACTCTTGACAGTGGGGACCCTGCGTTTCTACCCTACATGTACCCTATGCTCCAGACACACCAAATTACCAAACCATTCACATTTTGCCAAATGAATTCCCTTTTCCTTTCACCATGTCTTGGGGGATATGAAATTGACCCAACTAGGATGGTTGTTTTCTGTCTCCTTCTGCCTTGTCTTGGGTTAGGTCCTGTTGTTCAAACTCGGGTCAAACTTTTCCTCCTCTAGGAAGCCTTTCATGAATCCCCTCTCTGTATTCCCTTTCAGCATCCGTGCCCTTTTCTACAAAACCACCCCAGTATACCATTAGTTCCCTAAACATAAGAACTGTCCAGTTCAACTTGTTATCACTCCCTCCCACTGCCTGGCACAGAGTGGATGGAGACTCAATACCATTCAGATAAATCAATGAATGAATAAGTAAATGAATTTGCACATGAAAATATGGACAGTCTCCAGTTGTGAGCTTAGCCTAATTTCATTTGTCTCTCTAAGTAAGAAATATCATATTAACCATTATCAATGACCCGTTTGTGAATGGCAATGGAACCAGTGTAAATGAAGCAAAAGTACACAGGTCTGAGGACAAATATCCTCACTTACTGGGCCATATCACTCCATCATATCTTACTCTGTCTTTATACTTTGCTTTTTCCAATCATCTCTACTATGAGTAATTATACAAATCAAGGAAAATACAGGAAAGCCATTAAAAATTAACAGTTTTCAATCACTGTGTCATGTGTAAATGCTAAAAAAGTAAAACTCAATTCAGTTCCTTGAGAGAGCTTGGAATGTATTCAATTCCAATGTTACAAATGCTGCAATGGAGGCCTGGCCTGTCTGATGGGGTAGAATAAAGAAAGGAATTGATCCTCCAAATGAGGAAATCAAGGCAGCTTCAAATGAATGTGGCAGGGAGGGTGTACGTTTCTTATGTCTTTCTTGATGTAAATATAAAAAAATGCCCTGGAAAACTTGGAGGTAGGGTGATAAGAAAGGACAGAAGAAAGGGTATGACAGCAAGGAAGGAGAGGATTGTTCCTCCTCCTCGAATGTGCTTCTCAGAAAATCAAGAGGTTATCAGCGAGAAGCAAGGGTATGCTGTCGAGGTCACACTGCTCACATAGGACAAGGGTATGACATAGGACTTTTAGTACGAGATTCACGTAGAAGGCTCAAGCAGGTAATTAATTTACTGTATTTTCAAACACACTAAGCATAAAGTTTACCCATTTGATAACGTATGTAAGTGTGTATGCTGTATGTATGTGTGCTTATACACACACAGATAAATTGGCACAATTTTGCTCTCATACACATATATTCCTATGTGTGTCAAGTTCTACATTCATACTTTGTAGTTATGTTTGTTTTGTTGTGGTTTATTTAAAGATCCATTTAAAATAACCAATGCATTACTTTTCTTTAAGTGAGGAGTATTTAATATAGATACATCACCGTAGGTAAGGCCTCTTGAACTGTCATGGACAGCTCCAGTATCCTGCCTAACAACCAGAAATGTTCCTCTCAAATTCTGAATGTATACACAGATGGCAGAAAAATGGAAGAACCATAAAACCCCTAGGTATGCATTGGTTTCAAACAATAAAAGTGATCATTTTGAAACAAAAGAAGATATTGTTTCAAAGAGAAAACTGCCAACATGTCTCCCTTTAATGTAATGCTTTTTAGTTTCTTGCTTATCTGAAATGCAATTTAACCCCCTGCGTGCTACACAAAATATAATCTGGTTCACTTAAAAAGTGAAAAGCTTTGACATTTGAACTTGCAGACCCCCCCAGCAGCTAGCAGGCTGTGGGGGACTGATAGGGTAAAAAAGATGCCACAGGATAACTCTTCTAAGAACCTTCTGCAAACTACCTTTTGTTTCTCCTTTTACTAATGACAGTGATGCAAAGGAATAGCTTATGATGATGATCATCAAATACCCCAGCCTGGTCCTGTAATTCATAATAAAACTGTACTGCTGTTCAGAGAAAACGTCTGCATTTAAATGAAGCACTAAAGGGCCTGTCATGAAATTTAAATACTCAGTAGATGGTCTGAGATACTCAGTAATAAACCTTAATAAGTAAGAGATTTATAGATGTCACAGGAATACCATTATTAGGTAGAAAATTGTCATCTTTTTACTCTAGTATTTCATATGAAATTGCAAGGTTTGGGCACTTAGAATCAAACCCAAGTCCAATAAAACCTCTCCATTCAATATTCTACCTTTTGAGGATGCCATCACTATTTCATTTATGCTACTTCCTGTCTTGAAATAAAGTTGCTCTATTTTTTTCTTTTCTGTAATTTCTCTTAAGTTTATGAGTTTTTAATTAATTTCCCTTCATCTGCTTAGCAAAGGCAGAATAAATTATAAAAGTGTATGTGTACGTGTGTGTTTATATATGTGTGTGTATGTGTGTGTGTGTGTGTGTGTGTGTGCTTTCTTCAACATGGGATCACTCAATGGAATGTGCAACAAGTTTGTACAGGCATAAAACTGTCAATGTCATTGTATCATAAACATTCCAAAGCATTATGTGTGAGGTCCAACTAATTTCTTATGAATAAGATTTGTTGAGTAGTTCTTATTTCAATTGCCATTAGTCCAAGTCCTAAAAGAATTATTAGGATGGAAATTGGCATTAAAAGCACAAAAAAGGGATAATGATGGCTCACATCTCATACATGAAATACAATCCCTATGTTTCCTCACTTTGATCAAAGGACTACAGACACTGGGCTTTGTTTGCCATTTGGTGCCCTGGTGATGCTTGTTACATCTCTAGTGCTGTTGGAGCAGAGCCCAAATTACCATTATAATGAATGTTTCTCTGAGATTTAACCACACATTACAAGAGAATGAAACTAAGCATGAGTAACTGCAAAAAATACCTGCTCTCCTTACTTCAAGTATTGCCAGGGGAATTTTATAGAAGTCAGTTGTAAAGACTCATCAGTGTAGCTCTGGGAGCTGGAGCTCACCGGCTGGTGTTCCTCCCCATTTTCTCTGCCAAAGAGATGTGAGTATTTCACCAGCTGCAAGAAGGCTGGGCTAAACCCTGCATTCTTAAAAATATTTTTATAATCATGAAATTTTGATAGGAGAGACCATGAAACTACTCTATGTATTTAACAGATATCACATTTTGACATACTTGCTTTGGTTGTTTTCTTTTACAGTGAGAAATAATTCATTACATAGGCAATCAAAGCACCTTCTTCTTAGATCCGACTTATTCTGACTGGAGGAGTGAGAAATAATTCATTACATAGGCAATCAAAGCACCTTCTTCTTAAGATCCGACTTATTCTGACTGGAGGAGTACGAAGTCCATCCGGCCCCTGTTACCCTGAATTCTAGCTCAGACACAAAAAGGAACAAATTGTTTCTCAGACTCTCACAAAGCCCCCAGGGTTTCTTCTCTAAGGAGCTGAAGGAAAAGCTGTGTAATGAATCTTCCCCCATTTAAAGAATGTAACTCAAGAATCCAATGAATAATTTTTATCTTTGGCAAATAGTTATTTCCCAGAGAGAGCAATTAAGGGGGTTGAGAAAGAAAGGAAAACATGTTACTAGAACTAAAAATTGATTCTATAGTTCTTCTCAAACATAAATTACTATATTAAGGGTTTTAAAATAATCATGACCATAATTATAAAGACACCCCTCCCAACTTCGTAGGCAGCCTTGTATTGAATAAACTATATAGTCTAGATTTTGAGGTAGTAAGTAACTAAAACACACCCATTTTCTATGGTTTAAAAACAAAAATCAAGGCTTGGCACCTGTAGCTCAGCAGCTAGGGTGCTAACCACATACACTGGAAGTGGCAGGTTCAAATCCAGCCCGGGCCTGCCAAACAACAATGAAAACTACAACCAAAAAAATAGCTGGGCATTGTGGCAAGCGCCAGTAGTCCCAGCTACTTGGGAGGCTGAGGCAAGAGAATCACTTAAGCTCAAGAGTTTGAGGTTGCTGTGAGCTGTGACGCCACGGCACTCTACCCAGGGTGACATAGTGAGACTCTGTCTCAAAAAGTAAATCAATCAATAAATAAAATAAATAAAAAACAAAAATCAAAACCCGTCTCTACTCAACATAATAATAAGCAGTACACAAAATGATATATTTAGCATGTTCTCAATTATGGTAAGAGAAGCAGACACACATTTGTATGCATTAGGGAAAGAAAAGAAACACTCAATTGTGAACAGTATCTCTAGCTGATGGGGATACAGGTGAATTTTATTTTGTTCTCAAAATGGTTTGGTATTTTCCACTTTCTTTTAAAAAAGGAGAGTTTAATTTTATATTCTAAAAAAAAAAAAAGAACTAGAGAAAGAAAGAAATATGCTTACAATGCACTCATTTTTAGTGGGAAACATATAAACATCTGGCAGAGTTTAGTGGTAGCCTGGTCAGAACACGGGGAAAACACTGCTGCCGTCCATAGACGTGCCCCATTGGCTCAGCTGGGTTTTGTCCTCTAGTGTTTGCCCATCAGCCCCAATTCCCTGGCTTCATAAGAAGTAAAGAAAACAAATTAACAAAACAGAAGATCAGAAAAAGGCAAGGTGGTCTTCCTCGAAATGGAAGAGCTGTGTACAAAACCGATATCTAACGGCTTCTGTGATTGAGCACTTCCTGTGGGTCAGCCAATTAGATACTTCCTTCAGGAATTCCTAGAAGCAGCCCTCTGAAATAGGTATGGTTCTCTCAGACTGATGAGCAGAAGTTCTGAGAACCTGAGTAACCTGATTAGGGTCCTAGAGCCCAAACACTGGAGTTGGAATTCAAACTCAAGTCTCTCTGATGCCCACTGCATTCTCTTCCCATTCCAGCCAGCCCCAGGTCTGTGGTTAATGCAACAATCATACACAGGCTCTTTCCTGTCCAAATCTGTCAAAATGAAATGTTTGTGTGTATTTTTAAAGTAAAGTTAAAGACTTTAACCAAGTCATGCAATCTCTAGTTACCCAGAGTTCCTACCTCTCTTCTGGCCCTTTTAGCAGCTCAGCTCAGCTGCTCAGATCCTATAGGCATCGAGTGGCCATCAGTTGGAGGAGAAATGTAGGCACCTAACATTTGGTTATCACCTTCTGGTTGTAAAAATATCTGCTTGTTCTCCTTTTCAAAAGACAATGAAAAATCCCCTTCACCACTACCACGCTTAGAAATACCGAAAGACTGATTAGGTCAATATTCAGTGGGACCTTTGAGGCCTTCTTAAATCCAGCAGAAATGTATAAGATAATGATTTGATATGATAAGTTGACTTATTCTTTCCTCAGCTCCATGGTGAAATGCTATTTATGGCCACATTAATTATCCTTGCTGAAAGCGTTAGCACTTTCTTTCATTTACTCAACCAAAACAGAGATGCCATTGTCATGTGTCATGTGGGTTAGTATACTACTTGTTCTCCTGTTCATTAAACCCTCACGCCTTCAAACAAACAGAATTGTCAACTAAGTACATATTCTAACATTTGCATATGCACCCTGAAAATTTACTCTCACAGAATGAACTCTAATATTGGGACTGTTAAAAGTTCACCAACAAAATTCAATCAATAACAATCAAACAAGACTTTTTTCTTTAGGAATAATGTTTTCTTGTTTACTAAATTACAACATGCTTAACTATATCTAACTTGAAAATGCTGAACTAAAATAATTTTTCCTCAGAAACAATTTAGTTGTTAACAGCAGTAATACTTAAATACACTTGAAGAAATTTTAAATATATAGTATATTTAATATATAATTAAATATAATCTTAAAAATATTTAAATAGAATCTTAAATTAGAATAGATATAGAATAAGTATATAGATCCACATAAATTTATATTTAGATAGATTTGTATATTTGTAGCTCTATATATCTATACCAATAGAATCTATATATCTAAATATCTATATATGTATATTTATAGCTATAAAATACATGCATGTATATATTATACACATATAGAATAAGAATATGTGTATATATTTTATACATGCATATATGTATACACATGTATTATGTATATGTATGCACATATGTATATATGATATAAAAATGTATCTACAGGGCAGCACCTGTGGCTCAAAGGAGTAGGGCGCTGGCCCCATATACTGGAGGTGGTGGGTTCAAACCCGGCCCCAGCCAAAAACTGCAAAAAAAAAAAAAAGAAAATTTATCTTCAAAAATTCATATATTCTAAAAAACACATAGTAGATGTCATATATTCATATATATGTATATGCATCTATTATATAAATGTAGAATATATATATGTACATATATATGACATGATGTATAGACTAGACTGTTTTTCCTCGTAAATGTCATGCCTTATCAAGTATATATAAGAGCACAGAATAGTAGATTAAATATCAGCATAGACACATACATAGATGTCTATAGGTAATAAATAGCCACATTCTTAATATAAAATAAGTCGTTCAATAACCAGCTACTCAGTTACTTTTGTGCATGCCCCATGCTAACGGGCAAAAGGTACATCTCTGGCTTAGGCCCTGTCTCGTGAGAAAGGCAAACGTATAAACAGACAGCATCATTCTAATGTGATAAATATTAGAGTCGAAATATCTCAAAAGAATGTGAAAAATAGATCCCAGATTTGTGAAGTGCATGACAATTTCATTCCATATCTGTTGGAGAGGAAATAGTTTGGTAGGTCTCCATTAACTCAGCCTGACCGAGCACATACAGGTCTTGGGGAAAGTCAGGCTCCACCAGTTTCTGTCCTGATATTCCTGCCCAGGATTTCTGCTTTCAGGAGCCATAGTTTTGTCACAGCCTTTTCAGTATGGAAATTATATCATCTTCATTATCTTTAAGGAACTATGAAGGCCAGCTTTGCAGACTCTAGGGTCTCACTGAGGCCCTTTGCATGAGTGACTGCGTAAAGCCAAGGGTTCTCATGCTAGCGTGTCAAGTGTTACATTATAATGACCATGAGTGCTGGAAAACCACCCTCACGTGGAAAAATCACATAGTCTCACAATTATTTCACCTATATAAAATGGAAAATCAGAGAACATATAGGTGATTTCACAAAAGACACACAAACGAATCTACAGCAGAACTAAAATTCTTCCCCCACTGGTCTGTGACTGGAGTCATGCACACCAGGCCTCCAGCCCACGGGTAAGGACTTCTCAGATCAAAAGTCAAGAATCTCTGTGGTCTACCTGACTTCCTCCAAAGTAGGGGAAAGGTCTTGGTGCACTCCCTTGGGCAGGTGGAATCTGGCGGCCCGCAGAGCTATCTTTAGCATGCTGTTGTGGAAAGCTCCTGGAATGTGTCATCAGGGGATCTGTGTGGTTTTTTTTTTTTTCCCCACTTAGCAGCCATATGAACTTTAAGGTCTGTAATTTTTGTGAGATAAGTATTTATTATCAGCAAAATAATCATGCTAATTACATCTATCCTGTCTCAGAGGTTTGTTGTGATGAAATAGTGTATGTCGGGCAGCACCTGTGGCTCCAGTGAGTAGGGTGCTGGTCCCATATACGGAAGGTGGCGGGTTCAAACCCAGCCCCGACCAAACTGTAACAATAAAAAACAAACTAAGCTAAAACTCAAAACACCCAACCACGTAATTAAAAAAAAAAAAAGAAATAGTGTATGTCACAATACTCGCTCAGTGTAAGATGCTACACACGTGTCAGACGCTCATACTAGACCTCGTTGTGGTTAGGTTGGATGAAGCAATTTAAGAGTCTATTAAAAGTGTGAATTCTCTCGTGTAATTGCATATACAGTTATCACAGAAGACAATAAACAACTAATACTAACCACTGTATTATTTCTCTTATCAAGTTCTGATTTATACTGATTTGACAAGCAACATACGACAGTGTATGAGAAAGAAGAGTCAGCTTTGGACTCTGACAGCTCTACGCTAAAGACTGATTAGCTGTGTCATTTTGAGCAAGTTGCTTTCCCTCTCTGTGCCTTGGCTTCCGCATCTATAAAAAGGGGAATAATGCACCTATATTAAAGTATTTATTGAAGATTAAACAAAAAAACCCGCCACGATTGTATCCACATTGAAAAATAAAATAACAAGATTTAAATGGGAAGAATTGACTTTAAACTTCCACACCAGCTGTGGATATGAGAGATGGGATGAGCCAACAAAAAATTCAATGAGAAACTTATTAGTTGAGGCCTAGCTTCCTAACGCTTATTAATGTTGTGATTAGGAACAAGTCACTTAGCTATTCTGAGCCTCAGTTTCCTCATCTGTAAAGTAAATACAATAATAGCTACTTCAAAGCAGTTCTATAAAGTTAGAACGTCATTGTATGAAATGCAGCCGTACAAACATGACTGGTTTCTTACAGCACGCTCTAGATAGCACACACTCTGCCGAATGCTGGAGAGTTTTACAAATCTTTATCATTAAAGAATCGTTAAGTATCTTTTAATGTCATCTTGGTGTATCTATGTAGGGTGGCCATTAAGTCTGGAAATAGATAATGACATTTGATTGCATTTTAATGTCATGTTAGAAAGTCATTTACTCCATATATTCACTAGTTTCTCCAGATTTTATAGGCACTGGGTATAAAGAAATCTCTGTGCAACAGGTGCTAGTTGTTTCAAATCTTCAGAGGGAAATTTCTCCTTGAGAATTTACCCCAGAAAGACCTGTCCTTATGATTTTGATGATGATTAGACTATGACTTGCTAGACCAGCAATGAATACTGTGAAAGACAGCAGTGAGGGGAAGTTCCCAGACGTCCTTCATAAGAATACTGTGGGAGTCTGGGGACTAGAATTGGGGGAAGATAATAGGAGGGAAGAAAAAACGACAATCTTTTTCTTTAACATATAGTTAACGTAACTACCTGGACATCAGACCGCAAAGCAGATAATTTATAAAATTATTCACATTGTGAAAATATTCATCACCTTACATAGGATCACCAGGACACCAAAGGAACAATATTGCCAGAGTTTAAGGGTTTTTTGTTGTTTTCTGATACATTGATAAATATATTGATCAATTGATAAATACACTAATAAATTAAAGCTAATGTATTTCAAATTACTACTGATACCCATCAATACAAAATCAAGGTAAAATAAATATGGCATAAAATAATTCTTTAAAAACCTGTTTATGTGCATGGTTACCACTGGAAACTTGGCAAGCTTGACAATGAAAGGCCTCAAATGATGTTCTGCTCCATGAGAAGCAGTGCCTCGTGAAGACAGATTGATATTTAGGATTTCACAAATCTCGGGGGTTTAGCACTTCTTTATTTAATCACACGACCAAAAAAGTTCCTTGTAGATCTAGCTATATAAAAAAATGCCAAAAGCGTATCTCCGCTGAGATTTGGGAGCTTCCTGTGACTCTCCCCATTAATGCATCCTCAGCCCCCATGCAACTGGATGTGAAGCAATGAGCCGTATCTTCTCCTGGGCATGTCTAATGGTGTAACACGGAAAGGTCAAGGCTCTGTGTGCATTGGGATTTCATCTTCCAATGGGACTCTAAACAGGAAAGGACTCTCCAACACAGAAACAGTGAAAGACTCCAACTTTCAAAACATTCAGAGAGATGCCATCAGTATGAGAATAAGGTTGGTTCTCTTCAGGAAAAGAAACATAAATGTAACGAAGTCAGGTTAGAGGAGTGGCTTCCTAAGAAATAAATACAACACACACGCACGCACACACATGCATGACTTTGAGTGTGCACATAATTAGAGAACAAAAGTTTCCTGAAACAACATTCCAGTGACTCAATAAATCCTAGAAACCAAGTCTCTGACTCTACTTCTGATATTTTTGACTCTGATCAATTTTATTTCATTTTTATAAGAAGGCTTGACTCAGTGCTGCCCATAGCGCAGTGGTTAGGGTGCTGGCCACATACACCCGGGCTGGCAGGTTCGAACCCAGCCAGAGCCTGCTAAAACAACAATGACAACTACAACCAAAAATTGACAGGCGTTGTGGCAGGCACCTGTAGTCGCAGCTACTTGGGAGGCTGAGGCAAGAGACTTGCTTAAGACCAAGAGTTTGAGATTGCTGTGAGCTATGACACCACGGCACTCTACCCAGGATGACAAAGTGAGATTCTGTTCCAAAAACAAACAAAAAAAAAGGCTTGACTCAATCCATTTTTAATTTTTAATTATATATATATATTTTAGGTTCTCACAGTTTCTTTATTATCCAAAGATAGTGTTTGTGCTAATCTAGCCAGGATTCTGTTTAATTTGCCATGAAATATTGATTTTTGGCTTTTTGATGATATGATTTAAATAAGAATTTGAAATAATTAGGATGAGTAAGAACTACAAACAACTGACTTTTTAGTCCCTGTTTTCCAATTTCCTGTCTGCATAACCAGAGTTAAATTCTAATATGCTTCATTTATGAAATAGATTTAACAATACTCATCTCTAATGGTTGTTTTGAGGACTATGTACTATGATGGGGGAGGGTAAAGTATTTAGCTCATCACTGGCCACATAGTGAGAATATAATAGATAGTGATTATGAGCTTCTATCAGAGTTCAAAAATATCAAAAGGAGGATATATATAAAAATATATGTACTCTAATATATACTCATATATGTATATATTTAAGATCATTGTGTATATGTACAATAAACTCACCATAGTTCTCCTTAGAATGTGAGTTCATGGTTTTCTCCAACAAGGCTTGTTGTCCTCCTTTTTGAGTTACCCATGGCAGAGTTTACGTACGATTACACATAAACACTTAAATTGAATGAACACAAGTTGATGAATTTAAAGACACCATCAATATGGTAATCAGTGTTCACGATCCATTGATCCATGCCTGTGGTAGTCAAACCTAACAGGTTCCCTCCTGCATTCTACTAGAGTTGGTCTTTGTGACCGAGGGAACATGGCAGAGAAGATGACAGGGCACTTCAGATATTACATTATAAAACATACTCTGTGTTCTATTTTGCTGTCTCCTGTTTCTTTCTTGCTAATCACTCTCTCTGGGACATGTCATATTTTAAGAAGCCCTAAGGGAATGAGTTTAGAATGTATCCTCCAGCCCCAATCAGGTCTTCAGCGACTAATCTTGAATCAGAACCACCTAGGTTAAGTCATCCCTGGAGCACTGACTCTAAGAAAATAAGTGAGGTGATAAATGTTTGCTATCTTAGGCTACAGGAATACATCAGCAACACTAAAGGTTCACTTTCAGACCACCAAAATAAAGCACATATCTCAGCAAAGCGAGTCACACAATTTTTTTAACTTTTCAGTACATTGAAAAGTTATGCCTATACTTTCCTATAATCTATTGTGTGCAACAGCATTATATCTAAACAATTCACATATCTTAATTTAATAAAATATTTTTTTACTACTAAAAATGCTAAAGATTTGACACTCAATATTGTTACTTTCCAAATCCTTGCGATTCTATTTAAGGTGATGAATATATATGTATTTTCAAAATTTGAATAATTTTATAGGTTTTCTGTTTTTGAAGTCAGATGTTCAGGTAATATGTTATATAATGTTTAAAATGTTAAAGAACAATACTATCTCTCTTTTTTGTTAACCTACATTCATGCTCCAATCCCCGGCCCCAGACCCCATCTACTCATTTATTTTTCGAAGGACTTTCTTCCCCGCAGTCTTCCCCTTTGTTTACTAGTTGGCCCAAATGAACCTCCGTGAGTCATAATCTCTTTGCTCTTAGAGATCTTTCCTTGATGTCAATACTGCTGACTGAAGGGGTAATGGTTGGTAGAGCTGGGGTGGCTGCACCAATTTATTAAAATAAGATAAAAATGAAGTTGGCCACCCTGATCCACTCTCCCTTCATGAAAGTTTTCTTTGTAGCGTATGACTCAGTTGGAAAGCATTTTACCCACAATAGAATTGCTTAACATTGACCTCAGTCCTCTCAAACCTTGCTGCTGCCTTTTCAACTAAGTTTGTGTAGTATTCTGAATCTCTTGCTGTCATTTTAGCAATATTCCCACTCTGGTGAGAACAATGGTACCTCTTCTTCACAGGTAGATTCCTTCTTAAAAAACCACTCTTCTGCCCATCCGTGAGAGATAACGCCTCATCGTTTCTGTTTCATTGTGAGATTGTAGCATTCTTATCCTGTCTTCCAGCTCCTGAAACCTTTCTTTCACAGCCCTCGCTCAGGCCCGCCTTTCCCCACAATGACTCCTCATTGCATTAATTAGCACAAAGGTATGAATGAATGGTTTCAACTTACTGCTCTTCTGGCTATTTTTCTAAAAGATACATATTACTCAGTTAAATTCTGAATTTTGAGATTTCAGGGATCATTATAATCTCAAGTGAAGATTTCATCATTAAAAACATATGTATCCTCGGCATGGCGCCTGTGGCTCAACGGGCTAAGGTGCCAGCCACGTACACCTGAGCTGGCAGGGTTCAAATCCAGCCTGGGCCCGCCAAACAACGATGGCTGCAACCAAAAAATGGCCAGGCATTGTGGCGGGTGCCTGTAGTCCCAGCTACTTGGGAGGCTGAGGCAGGAGACTCGCTTGAGCCCAGGAATTGGAGGTTGCTGTGAGCTGTGATGCCATGACACTTTTCCCAGGGCAACAGCTTGAGCTTGAGGCTCTGTCTCAAAAAAAAAAAATAATAACATATATATATATATATATATATGTATGTATGTATGTATGCAACAGCTTGAGGCTCTGTCTCAAAAAAAATATATATATATATATGTATGTATGTATGTATCCTACATATGTCAATGAACCTAAACTGAAATTAGCATAAAAATATTTATTTTATGATGTTAGAATTTGTGTTCACTTATTTATAAATTTAAATGGAATTTCTTTTCTTTTCTTTTCTTTTTTATTTTTTTTTGAGACAGAGTCTCACTATGCTGTCCTGGGTGGAGTGCCATGGCATCACAGCCCACAGCAACCTCAAACTCTTTGGGCTTAAGTGATTCTCTTGCCTCAGCCTCCCGAGTAGCTGGGATTATTCAGGTGCCTGCCACAACGCCCAGCTATTTTTTGGTTGGAGTTGTCACTGTTGTTTAGCAGGCCCTGGCTGGGCACAAACCCATCTGTCTTGGTCTATGTGGCTAGCGCCCTACTCATTGAGCTACAAGAGCCAAGCCATTAAATAGAATTTCTAAACTTCAGAACTCTCTGGCACTTAGGACAGGATGATGATTTGCTGTGCACACATGCTCATGTAGGGACATCCTAAGGTTTGCAGGATACTTATCAGAGTCTTTACCCACTACCTCACTATGTGCTAATAGCACCTCCCTGCCATGACAACCAAAAAATGTCTCCAGACATTGTTAACCATACATTGGAGTCAAAATCAAGGTCAGTGGGCAACTACTGACATGAATAATTGCTGCGATGTTTGAGCAAGTATCTCTTTATACAAGGATATAAGAAAATGATTTCAGTAAATGAAAGGATAATCAGGTGGTAATCACTATCCTTGTGCTCCTAAATTTACAATCATATTATACAACCAAATGTTTTTGTTGAATTCGTATTCTTCATTCTAATAGAAGGCAGAGATTGAAACTTCTAATTTTATTTTTAACTCTTATTTAACCTATCAGATAACTGAAATTTGGCTATATGTTCAAAACAGAAACAGAATGTCACACGATGAGCAAGCTGGAAGGATCACCATTGACATTTCTTAAAAGTCTCTCTCCTTAAAGACAACGGTTCAGATAAAGACTCTCATAGAAATTCAATGACACAATAAACCCTAGAGTCTATGACCTTCACCTGTCCTCTGCAGACATGGAAACAACAAAATATACTTTACTCTTGGTGATTAGCTTACCAACACTACCCACGATAGATTTCCCTCTGGGTTCGTGTGTTGTATACCTTATATAAGTCCCCAGGGGCACCAGCAGAACACATGAGCTTGACTAGAGCCTGTCCAGGCCCTTGCATGACCTCAAGTAAAGTTCAATTTCTTAGCCACAGTTTGCTCATCTTTAAAAGGGGATATCACCAACAAAATATTATGAAATTCTCTGTAAATTATCACATGCAATTAAACATGCTTTAGTTTATTGTCATGGCAAAACATTTGAGCCATTTATACAAATGGTAACTATATGCTAGAGTTTATCTCAGATAGAAAAGTGATAATCCCAATGCTGTCAAAACTAAATTTACAAAGAGTGTATGTTGTTGCTATGATAAGGTGTTAAAAATGAACTCTTTGACAAAGTGTAAATCCTTTTCCATTTCCTAACTGTTGTTTTTGTTATCTCAAGTCCCTACTCTCTTAAGTGGGAATTAACTTCAACACTATTTTTAGTCAAGTTCAAGATAGATTCATTTTCGTGTATTTGGAAAGATCTGAAGAAAATGTACAAATTTTGAAGGAACATTGCTTTTTGACAATTTCTTTGTATGTCACAACGTCATATTTAAGATTCAGAGATTGAATTTTAAGATATGCGGGGACATAAAAATGATACCATTGACCACTCTGGGAATTAAATGGAAAACACATCCCTGGTGTGTCTGAGTATCATATCTGTCATGTTGGATGACAAAACGAGACACATAGATTTAAGAAAGGAAATCCATGAGAGGTCATTCATCTAAGCACTTCTTCTCCAAAAAGATACTATTTGTCTCTTAAGCCTGAAAAAAACAATTGAAAAGTTTTACATTAAGTTTTACCTTCCCAGAGGCTCTCTTGAATATATTCTCTTGTGCATCAGTAATTTCTGATGGACTGAAAGACTTAGTGTATTTTTCCAAAGGCCTCACTTTCTCCTAGGAGACAGACATCCTCTGCTTTCAGTAAAAGTCTGCCTTAGCATGGCTTATAATGGAGTAGAGGAACTTAATTAAGAATAAAGAATCAAGTAGGTAAACATAATGATTTCCTTTTTTAATAACCTCCTATTATTTCCTTAAAATAAATGACTTAGCTAAAGAGACGGGGTTTGGAAAGACATTGGCCGTGCTAGCACCTAACTCTTGAAATGCTTTTATCCTCCAGTGGAAGTCAGCTGTTTGGTTTCCTTTCCAAAGAACTTCTGAACTTAGCACCACTTCAGTTGGCTCTTCTAAGCATGTTGACCTTAATTCCCATTTAAGAGAGAGAAGGGTTGGGATTAATGCTTCTTTTTTATATATGCTGCCTTGCAAAAACCCTTTTCCATTTACTCATAAAAGTGGCTTGCCAACTTTCTTTTTTAATGAATAGATTAAGACCAGGTTATTTCCATCCTACAAGTGTGATCAAATGTAGTTGTGGTAAGAAACTAGGAGACCAGGAGAGCCAATGGCAATAGACTGTAATACAATGCTACAGACCAGTGTATCGGGTGTATTTATCAGGAAATTATTATAAGATTAGAAAGTATAATATTTACATTTAATTGTACTTTACACAATGGCAGTTCTCATGAGGAAATATACCTTAAAAAAAGACAAACAAATTAAACCAACATGTTCGCATGCACTGTGTGTTTTGGCTCAAGGTCACCACAGAGTCCAGCAGATTTTGTCCTGCCCCAGGCTGTCCGGCCATGACTATGGGAGCGGGGGCGGGGGGCCAAATCAAAACCACTTTCAACTTGCTAAACTACAGTGCTTTGTGGAGGACTCACTGGTCGTCTTTTAATTCTCTCAAGGACATTATATAACTAGTGAGGGACACTTCTGGACTATTTGAGATCCCATTGCCTTTCATATAATGGTCATTACCTTTCTCTTTTAAGAACATTCTATCTGACAAAAGGAAAGTACAGGGTTATGACCAAAGAATTAACTTGCATTTCCCAGACTGAGCTGCTGTCACCCTCACTGCCCTAAAAGAAGCAGAGAAACCTCGTCTTCACTGTTAAAAATGATGGTGGGAATTAGAGGGGTATCAGGTGTCATTTAGCTAGGGAAATAAGAAATGCTTACATCCTTCTTTTACCTAGACATAACCTTATCCCCTAGAGGTACCTGAAGAAAATATAAAGCCAAGGGACAATGGCAGAAAGCAAGCCAAATTGTATATTATCAGTAGTTGAGTTTTATGCCAAATTCTAGCCCCCAGTTCTAGATAAAGCGTGTTGGAGTAAAGGACCTGGTGCTGGAGTGTAGGAAGGCCAGCCTGTCCTCTGCGCAAACTGACACTTAACTGTTAGTGATCTGCCAGGCTCCTGTTAACCACAGGAGACAGAACCCACGTGTACTGAGCACACGTGGCTGACGGGGAGGAGAGTGGACGAGGAACCTCAGCCAGGCTCCACGTTGGCTAAGGACCTCCCTGAGGATAGGGTGGGGTCTGGCTTCAGATGAGTGAAAGAAGGACTAGGAGAGAAGAGAGAGGAAAGCACCAGCTGAAACTCTCCAGCCACAGGCGAGGAGGCAGCAGCAGCTGGGAGAGCTGCCCTGGGGACAGGAGAGATCCAAAGGGCGAGGCCTGCTCACGGGAGTCAAGTCCTAAGGCAAGTCCTTCCTTGCCTTCTAGAACATGAGGCCAATTACTGTTCTGGAATATGCCCCAATTGGATCAGTATGTTTTATTATACTTGAGATTAAATCAAGACAGAAAATGACTCCCAGGAAAGGAGCACCTACCTCCCTGATTCAGGCACTATCTCTATTCTTCCCGACTTTCATCCCTTCTTCTAACATTTTCCTTCTTCAGCAAGCACTTCGTGAGCACATGACTTCTCTAAACTATCCTGTCCTCACATTACCCTGAAGAGCTGGCGTCCTCTCCCTTCCACGGCTGACACCCTGTGCCTGTGTCCCTGCACTGCATACAGCCAACTGGAGCATGCCGGGAAAAGTTGAAATTCATGCTTCTTGCCGTAAGTTGAACACCGCGTGGTTGAAGTGAGAGGATCCATGCACATCATAATGTTTAGCAAAGTTTTGAGGAATAATTTCAATATGGAAATACGTGAAACCAGAGTTCATTTCTGGGAGAGATTGCTAGAATTTCGAGGGGAGGTTTTTCATGGGAAAGGTAAAAGTTAAACTCAAACATGATTCATGTTTAGGGAAGACTAGGGAAGAAATTGCTAGCGGAAAGACAAGGGACGGAATGCAGGCAATGCTCACCTCTTTGGGGCGAGAGGAGGGAATAGTGCATGTTCTACTCCACACATAGCAAGGCCTTTAGAAAAGTACTTTGAAATACACGGACTGAGGCCTGGCCAAACGTGACTGGTATTCAGTGTTGTATAAAGGGAATTTGAATTTTATCCCACTGAACAATGAGAAAATCTGAGGATTTAGGTCTTCAAGTCTGACTGCGTTGTCACTAAATTCCAAAATTTTAAAATATCTGTTCTAACCACTGGAACCATTATTTCCAAGCTATCGACATGTAATTTGTGGCTTAGTGTGTCTGGGAAATATAGTGTTTCTAAGATTTTTGAACTGGGCATTCAGGAAATTTCCAATGTTGAAGCAAATGTTCTCTAAATGTTCCAAAAGATCCAGCACAATTTTCTATTTTTCTTTTTTCTTCTAAGGCTTAATGTGCACCACTCTGTCTCAAAGAACAGCTCATCACTGATTATACAAATGCTTACAAGCTGGGCCCATTTTTAGTAGGTAATGAAGTGTAAGGATGAAGCATAAATGATGCAATATACCCAATGTCTAGCCTTTCATAAATAAATAAAGGGCCATTTGTTTCATTTCACTTCAATACACACTTTTGCAAAGGAATGTTCTATTTCTTTTGGCACACACAAAAAATTCTAAGCATACATCAACATCTTTTTCATGTTGAAATATGGCTTTTGTTTGTCCTTTATTCCAAAATAACTATATAATAAACATACTGGACATTTTTTGGTGCCTTGTTCAAAAATGAACAGGCTGAATTTCCTTCTCAGATGCCTTGTGACATTTGCATACACATAACAGGAAACCTACAGAGTCCCAGTCATGAGCCTCGTTGGATAAATCTGCCGTGTATTCTAGCCAAGCCAGACCTCATCTGCAGACATTGACATTTAACCTATCTCCAAACCTCACCTAGGAACTTCCAAAAGACAATAACTCATTGCAGGAGAAATTCAAAAATTTCTACTCTGTGGAGCTACTGTAAAATATGTTGATCTTTGGAGCCGTGGAGTAGGAGAGGAAGATATGAAGGAAGACGTTAGCAGGCACAAAACCAAACTTGACGGGGACTTCATTTAATCTTCAGAGTGTATCTTGTGATGTAAATGTTGTCCTAGTTCCAGAGTGGGAAACTACTGCCTTACTTTACAAGTGGTGAAGATGACATTTGAACCTGGAAAACTGTGCTCAAAGTCCAAACCTTCCAGTTATACAAACTTGTCAAGAATATAAAAACAGGTAAGTGGATTGAATAGAGGAAAAGATGATCCGATGATTAAAATGGGTTAACCTCATGGGATATTCTGGTTAAATTTAGTTAATCCTTACAACGTACATCCATTCAATGCAAGCTTTCATACTATCTTTTTAAAAAATCATGTCAGTTGCCAAGTTTGCCTCCATTCCTTTGGTACACACTGATGCTGCTTTCATCGTCCTGAGTGACCCGAGCACAGCCACGTGGAGAGCCGAGAAACCATTCACTGGACTTCTGATCACATCTCATCAACCTCCACAATTCACACCATTAAATAAGGCTTTTTCATATGAATTTTGAAGCTGAATTGAGATGGATTCACAACTGAATTAAACAAACCTTCCCCCTTAGACAGACTTGAATATTTTAGTTAAAAAAAATGGCGGAACAAAGAGTTTTTAATTCTGTTTTTGTTATTATTGAGACTATTGTTGTTTTAGAAAGTAGATGTTTTAACCTGTAACTTCCTATGAAAATGTCCATTCTCATTTTTCAAAGGAAGAAATCGATGAGGAAGGTAGAGTTAAAAATTTTACCAAGCTCTCTAATCTCCAGAAAATATTTTGTGTAAAGTATAAAGGCAAAATGCAGATGGCACTATGTTAATTATCCTTAAAAAAGGTATATATGTATAATAGGTATATATACTATATACGTGTATATGCTATGTATACCTGACTATAGTTTAGGTATATACTATATTTCATATATGTATGTATTAACTCATTCAAAACTATATGTAGTTCTATAGTCTATCCATATTTTTGTTACATTCTCAAAAGTTTTGTAATTGCTTTTGACTTTATTTTCTTATTTTATTATAAAAATAGTATTAACATCGACCATGAATGGATCAATAAATTGTGGCACATGTACACCATGGAATATTATGCAACCTTAAAGAAAGATGGAGACTTAACCCCTTACATATTTACATGGATGGAGCTAGAACATATTCTTCGTAGCAAAGTATCTCAAGAATGGAAGAAAAAGTATCCAATGTACTCAGTCTTACTATGAAACCAATTTATAGCTTTCTTATGAAAACTATAACCAAATTATAGCTCAGGAAGAAGAGGACAGGAGAGAGGAAGGGGGGGGATGGGTGGAGGGAGAGTAATTGGTGGGATCACACCAATGGCATCTTACGAGGGTACATGTGGGCATTATAAATTTTATTTATAATAAAAGGGTATTATAAATGTTATTTAAAATAGTTTTAAATTATCTCCTAAAAAAGCAGACATTTATGACCTTACCTGGAGTGGGCCACCTCAATTGCTCTTTCCCATGGTATGCCACTGACAGAAGGCCTCATGGATGAAAGTTACCATGTTTTTAAGATATTGAAGAAACTGGAATACTTACTTTATAAGGCTGGCCTGAAAATCAAATAACTTGCAATTTAGAAAGTACTTATCAAACTTCAAAATGGTGAAACCAGGTTTTAAAATCAAGTCTATCAGCCTAAACCTGTACCTATTCTCTTTCTTAAACCCACACAACAAATGTTTTATGTTACCCACGTCCCCACCACCAGATAATTGTTTTAGCTTTTATTGAATAACCCAACGATTTCTGTATTTTGCATACTAACTTCCCAAATTATTTGCATATATATTTTAATCTAAAACTTTTATTTCAGAACAGGTGCATTGAAGTGTGATAAGGGAGAAGCTGATATTTATTAATAAAGTATGAGTTTTGTTCAGCATTTTAAGCTACTAAAAGCATGCAGATTAGACTGTTATTTTAAGAAAAGGAAACTTTTGTATTGAAAAAGGTGCCTTTCCAAGAAACCACTAACCAGATGTGGGATCCTGAGGTATCTCAAAGGGATACTGGTTAAAAAAAAAAATGACGAAAGAACTTCCACACAAAAATCTATGGAAGTATGTACACATGCTATAGCTATGAATATTGTTTGCAAAAAAAAAATAACAAAATATGCCTTATCATCAGATACTACAGCCCTGAGATATTCTGGTGTAGGAGAGAAGGAAAATACAAACAGCTAAGAAAATTTACTAGGAAAATGTTAATGCAACAATTAAGTAGGATGGAGAGGGAATGCCAATTCCTAATGTTTATTATACACATCTGCTGCTGACTTAAAACCTGCGTGTAGTAATGAACTGCGCAGTTTCTGATTCTACCTATGGAGACAGCAGTTAAAGACTACATGATACATTCACCAACCAGCTATTTGTTATCAAATGTTTATTGTGTTCAGGGTATATACAGAGAGTGCCAATAATGTACAATACATTTTAACAGATGCTATCTATGTATAACTTTTTGAAGATGAATGGAAGGTACCGTTGTTGGTCAAGTGTATCTAGACACGCTATGCCCATGTATTTTATCTGCAACTCACACACTTGTGGGGAATGATCGATTTTACTTCCAACAAGATCTCTTAAGATACACATACATTTTTTGGCACCCCCACTATATATCCACACAGTGAGAGGGAACACTCATATTCATACACACACATACTCATTAGAAGCTTAATGCCATTTTAACTGTTTTGATTATTTTTACATATTCTCTTAAAATTTTATTTCTTAAGGCAATTGGTTGCTTCTGTAGGTGACAGGGATATAGCTAATGTGAGTTCACATCCCCTTCTCTGAACTCTGGTTTTCTTTATTAAGAAGATGACGGTTTTAAGCAGCTCATCTGGCAGCACACTATCCTTTCTCATTTTATCAAATAGGAAATAGTCACTGAAAATACACCTATCTTATTCTGAGATGGAAATCTTTTCTTCCCGTATTATGCTCACTTGCCTATCTGCATTTCTTCTACTAAAGTGAGGCAAACTCATAAGGCACAAAAGACTAAGTCTTACTCATTTTGGTGACCATTGTGCAGGGCAGAGAACTTTAAAGGATACTACAAATAACTCATTTGTGTTGGTGTATGGGGCGGTCTGTTTGTGCTAGTTTGCTTAACACTTTGTCATTAACAAAATAAAATCTCTGCGGTTACTATGTTGAGTACTCGTCCAGACAATTTTGCTAATTCTTGTGAAGGCCTGAGATTTAGATAAGTGGAGATTATAGAAAAGTTGGATTCTTCCTCTTCCCGATTTCCTTAGTGTTTTATTTCTATCTCCTAGGGGGCAGCTTTTTTGTTTTATGTCCCTGGGCACATGGCCATTGGCTCTCCTTCTGGTTTTATTGGAAGTTTCTTCAAATGGCTGTGGTAAATTTCAATGAACTTTTTTTTAATCATGCTCATTTCACTTCATTTGGTAGTTAGGGAGTTCCAAGTCAAACAGAAAATTCAGACAGAATGCTAAAAGGGGAAAAACTTAAATCCAAATCAGCGGGACTTAAAAGCAACAGTGCGTGTGCCAGGAACTTGCCCAGAGATCGACCCTGTTGGATAGAGACAGGCAGCTATGACATTACCTGTCAATGTTTGCTTCTCCGGGGGTTCCCAAGAACCACTTCATGCTTACTGAACTCCTGCTTCATAGCTTGGAGCCTGAGTAATCAGATATCTTTGAAAGACAAGACTAAGTGCCCTCATGGAGGTACCTTGCTGGGTCTTGGCAGAAGTGTGAGGGCAGCCCTGAAGAGGAATTACTCTCACACTCACAAAGACTTCTGAATTCTCTCTTTGTGAAACCCCATCCCCTTTGTTGCTTGCTTCTGGCAAACTGAGAGCATCCTGAGAATGGGTCAAGGATCTTTCAAAGGAATCCCCGCTAGCAAGACTGAATCACATTTCCAAAAGCAAAGTAGAACATTTTTTCCATGTCAGACCAGGACGTTATGACAACTGGGTACTGAGACAGTGGGCAAGACAGTGGGAATGGGAGGGTATTTTTCCAAAAGCAAATACGCCCTACAGGGCATTAATTTTTCAACTTAACTAGAGTTTGCTGGTTGATTAGAATTAATCCTGGCTTTCTACCTGGTGTCTACTGCTTTTTCCTGCTGTTCATTGATTCTCTACATCTAGCGAATCAAAAAAGAAGTTTTTTGGAGAATAGATATTTTAGGAGTCTTGGTAAGAAGGACAGGTTTGATCCATGGCAGGATTTTTTTACTCTAGACTCTGAAGTCCATTTTTCATTTCTCTCTATATATTCTGAATTGGCCCAAATAGTTTGTCACTTATTATTTCAGACAGAACAAGAAACCTTGATTTTATATGGTATATTAAAAGAAATAATAGACAATTTATATATAAAAAATAAGCATTAATCTTGAAACAGCTTTTATAAAACCTTTAGTTTCCTATTATACTTTTATTCCTTTCTTTCAACAGATTGCAAAATTACAGAATGGCCTGGATAAACCACACATTATAGTTAGAAAAGACCATCCAAGTCCAGCAATGTGAATTCCATATTTGTCACAGATAGATCGGCTGTGATATTCTACAAATTGGGCATCGTAGAAAGTTTCTGGTTATTACATATGTGCTCCTTAGCACAAGGAGATTACAAACAAGTGACAGTGCTGTGCTGCTAAATTGATGTTTCAAAAAAGAAAATTATGTCCTTATTTGTAACATTTATGTACGAATATTCTTTTCCTGGTGGATTTCAACCTATCAACTGATAGCACAAAACACAGACATGGGGGAAAAATGTACATAATTGGCTATTGTGAGCCTGGGCCACCCAGTCATCAATGTACTTAGAGTTAGGCGACAACTTGGAATCCTCTACCAAAACCCCTAATTTTTTGAAGGAGAAATGAACCTTAGAGGGGGAATGGTTTAGAAAAACCAAGCAGGGCTGGGCAAGGTGTTGGGCACAGATACTCGAGCATCTACTCCTACTTCAGGACCCTTTCTTCTACACTAAAATACATCTCTGACCCTGACTGTTAATCCATTTATTTAAATCTAAACAATGACAAAAGAAAAACAATTATTGGTTATGTTTTTGAGAATATAATAGAGATAACAGCAGACAGTAATATACTGAGGCAGGCACTGGCAGCTAATGAATGGCGATTTCCACCCATTGTACTTCTCACATCTTCTGCCCACGCCATTTGGAAACCGACAGGTTCACCACAGAGGAACCAGTTACTTCTCAGAATAACCAAACTCTAGATCCCTCTCTGTCTGACCACAATGGACCACCAAGATTTGTGAGGTGGCTGCCTTCAGTTCCAAATGGGGCAGTTCATATTTTAGTGACCACAGACATATGGTTCCCTTCAAATTTAATCCCAAAATATGGTCTGCAGGCTCCTGAGGATCCCTTGATCACTCTCTTAGGGTCTACAAGGTCAAAACTCTTTTTATAATAATAAAAAGATGCCCTTTGCCTTTTTCATTATGTTGATATTTGCCTTGGTGGTACAAAACAATGAGGGATGAAATTGCTATTGCCTTACAGCAAATCCAAAGACTGTCACCCATCAATATTAATCATCATGACACTCTTTATCCCCATAGTTAAAAAACATCAGCTTCCTTTAAGAACACACTTAGTGAAGCAGTAAAAATCAATCTCATTAAAACTTTACTTTTGAATCTATAGTTTTGATATTCTATGTGAATAAATGAAAATATTCATAAAGTACTTACACACTGTGCTCTCCTTCACTGGCTGTCTCAGGAAAAGTGCTCATGAAATCATGTGATTTTCAGACTGAACTCGACTCTGTGAGGAGCACCGATTTTACTTGAATAAGTGACTGAGACTTAAACTATGGTTACTCATGCCTGGATACGTGGCAGGCAGTTTCTGAAACTCAAATGAATGAAGTCTGTTTGTTGTTTAAGGAAAACAATTGACAATATTTGTTGTGAGGGATATCATTCAAGCTTTCAAGAAAAATTAGAATATTGAAAACCTTGTATTCACCATTGTTAAGTCTGATGCCTTTCCAATATTTAAAGACTTTTGATGCAATAGGTGTTGATGTTACCAAAGATGATTTTTTGATAATGACATATCTTATAATTGGGAGGTCCATTTCACACAGTGAAGCAGTATCTTCCAAATAGACAGTGCCATAAAATCACATATTGATAAAAAAAATCCTTTCAAAGTGTGAAGTAGACCAATGGATTTTAATACAACAGAGTGTAAAAATTTGTTGGCATGAATTCAGATTCCACATTTCAATGATCATTAAAAAAACTACCACAAGTTTTGGTGTAGTATCAAAGATGGAATTTGAGAATTATCTGGAAAGGTTATTAAAATATTTCTCCCTCCCAACATATCTCTCTAAGACTGTATTTTCTTCATACACATTAACAAAAACAACATATTATAATAATTTATTGCAGAAGGAGATGTAAGAATCCAGCTGTGTTCAGTTAAAGGGATTTTCAAAATTGTAAAACAAAGCCATTGCTTTCACTAAAAGTTTTTGTTTTAGAAATTATAGTTATTTTTCAATGAACTATGTTTATTCACGTAAGCAAATAATAGGTTTATTGTTGTTTTACACTAAATTAATAACTATTTTTAAAGTCTTTATTCTAATTTCTAATACAATAAATATCAGTAGATGGAACCCATATAGACCAAAATTCTCAATAACTTTTAAGATTGTAAAATGGTTCTGAGATTGAACTGCTGGTCTATACCTACCATTTCAAAGAGATAGGTCTTGGGGTAAAAAGGAGAATATGGTGAGTGTGTGACAGATATTCACTGTTGATTGTCATTAATCCCATCTCTTCCTTTAAGCGCTTGCTTTTCCTAATATCAAGAGGTAGAATATATTTTCTTGTTCTCTTAATCTAGGATTCTCTTTTGATGGCATTTGCCAATACAATATGATGGAAATGACATTCTGGGACTTTCAAGCCATGATTTACAAAGTCTTGTAGCTCTACCTGGGTATCTTGGAAGGTTCATCCTTGGAACTCTGGGGAAACAGCCACATGCAAAGGCCACCTGTACTTTCTCTAGTCGTCAGACCTAAATGAGTTCCCAGCTAATAGCTAGCACTACCTGCCAATCATTGGAAGAGACCCTTTCGTATTTCTGGCCCTTTTAATGACTCCTACCTCCTCAGCCATCTGATTGCAATTACATGTGAAAAGCCCAAACAAGCACCTTCCTGCTGAGTCCAGTCAATTCTCAAGGTTCGGGAGAGATGATAATAATTTTTTAAGCCACAAAGTTCAGGGACAGTAGTTTATTATATACCATTACATAAACAAAACACAGAGGGAAACTTCAAAACTCTTAGCTATAGGGGCTATCTATAGAGGAATCTATGATTTGGAATCAGGGCCTGAGGAGACAGAGTCAGAGAGTGAGTAGGCCACCAGGAGCGGTACTTGGTAAGCATTAGACTGGTTGCACAGGTCTCAGCCAACAAGTAAGTGATTCAAAGCAGAACTACAAAAAGAGGATGACTGTACCGTCAAGATTGTGGTAGTTGGGGAGAGCCTGCATGCTGATCAAAGCCAAGCAGAGTGCAGCCTTACACACTGAGTGAACACAGCTGTATCGGAGAACAGCTGCAACTGGGCCTATCGCTGCCCAGGACTCCTCTTAATGCCCACAATTCCAGGTGTATAACAGGAGTCACCTTAGCAGCAGCAAGCCATGCTCAAGTCCCATTGCTTGTTGAGTGCAGGTGTTATTATATTGCCTGTCTCAGTCTGAATTATTCAAAATTACATCAGAGACAGGCATGCACTAACTCACAACACCTTCTTTAAAGCTTCTGGACATCCTGAAAACTGTTCCCCGTGAAGAGATACCTAAGAGAAACATTCTGACATCCAAACTTAGAAAGTGTTAAACTGTCAGGGGAAGGAAACACCAGAAATTTATACAGGAGAGATTGAAAACTTAAAAACTTTTGGGAAGGAGGGCTAGCGTTTAAGGGTATTTGCCCAGCAAGCATATTGTTTTACATTAGACTTTACGTCAGACTGCTTGGGAAGCTTTGCAGGGGATAGAGATTGTGTGTGTGTTTTATTTCCCACAGACTTCCTCATGGCACCTCATTTTTCTACAATCTAAATGATGTTTTTGGAAAGAGACAGTTTAGACATCAATAGCTGATATTATTCATCCAAACTTACTCTTAAGAATGAACAAATAATCTTCAACTGCACATGTAACAACATAATTAAGGGTGTCAGCAATCCTCAGAAAGAACACCCTAAGTGATGTGGAGTTTCAGGAAGTGGACACGACCCCCTACAGCCGATAGAGTTTAGAGGTCCAGGATGTCAGGCTCAGCACTTGAGTCTTGAACCATTCATTTAACCTGTTAATGCTTTCAAATTCCTAATGTCCTAGTCTAGGCCAGAGATATTGAATTACTTTATCTTGGGTGGGTGTCCAGGTTATTGCTATGGTTTTTTGGTTTAAGATAACCAAATGATTCTAAATATACATACAGGATTAAGAACCTCTAATTAGCCTCTTTGATGCTCAGTAATCTGTGTTAGAGTAAGAAAAGAAATATTTCACCCCCAGGAATCTAACAGATATTAGATATAAAAGGCCTTCATATTTAAAGAAAAAATATATTCCTTGTTATCTATGCTAATTCTAAAAAACAGACTTTGATATATTAAAATTTATGTACTATTTTGACTTATAATAGTGAGATTTCTTGATCCGTAAGTACAGAGTTTCATTCTGTAAATAACTTTTTCCCTCCTTTGGTAGTAGCAAGGCAAGTTTTCCTCAGGGGTGACAAGTCTCAATGTTTTAATATTTTAAGTGGAATTAATAACAGAAAAAAAAGAGTAACAAGAAGATACAAGATACTTCTTTGAAATTTAAAGTCATTCACAATCTGCTATTGTCCACTGAGGGAAACATCCAATAGATAATGTTTCAATAGTGGATTTGTTAGCAATCCACCAAGATCAGTGATTAAGAACAGCAACTCTGCAGTCAGCTTATCTGGCATTGACTCTCAAATATTTAACTTCAGATGTGATATTAATGGTGTTAATAATAATTACATCTTAGAATGTGAAGGAGGACAATGCATGTAAGATGGCCATAATAGTGCCTGGCATATAAAAGGTGTATATTATTCTATACTCACACACTCTCAAAGTCAATAACTGATGAATGGACATAAGTAGAATGCCTTTTTCTGAAAGACTACAGATTAGTCTTTTGTGGAATTAATACACATATATGTGGTATAAACTAAGTAATCTAAGGCAGCATGATATTACTGTATTATTTTTAATGGAAATTTATTTGTTTACTTGAAAACCATTTACCAAACAGGAACTATGTGCCAGGTGCTAAATGCTAGGTTACAAAAATGAATGAGATTCCTTTGGGAATTCATGGTTTCTTAGGCTAGGCAGACATGCAACTATCAAAACCCATGATCGAAATGTGCGCCTAGGACTTTGGAAACAGAAATAAGACACTCTGAGGAGTTGAAAAAGCGTCCACAGAGAAGGTGACTTTGTAGGTAAGCCTTGAACAAAGTCCTAGAGGACAGAAGAGGGAGCAAATGGATTGGAGGAATTGAGTATCAACAACCCCTAATGACCTACAGATACCCTCCAAGTTCAGATTCCTTTGAGTCCAGATCCCTGCTGTATTGAAATGACACAGATTTGCTGGCTTCCTAACCTGAATTTCTCCTCTGGAGAGTCATTGCTAAGGCATCATTGACCCAAGTTACAAAATGCTACGGAGCCTCTTCCTCTGTGCATTGCAAAATCCCTGGGACAACAGAACTTTCAAACAGATATTTCTTATACTGACACAGCATTTTATACTTGATGATTATTTGGGAGAATTATAATATTATCAATAGTCCATTACAATGTTGAGGAAGGTTAAATTTTGAAAAAAGCTTTGACATAGAAAAAATGACATAAAAAGTTGAAATATTTCAAATTCTTACCATGAGTACTATTTAAAGATTTAATCCCAAGCAACACTATAAAATCTCTACACAGGTTAACTTTTAAAATTAAAGTTTGTACTGAATGGTAAGCTACTGAAGTTCTCTTTTGGTTTTTCCCATAGCTTAAAAAATAAATTTCTGCTTTTCAAGTAAATTAATACTATGCCTGGATCCCAACTCCTTTCTAAATTTTCAATATCTTAAAGAATATTTTGAGAAACTATTATATTTCTGATGTTTGGTCTGCAATTTAACAGGATAAAAAACACATACAATTACTAGTGATCTTTATAAATTATTTCTTTCTTTTTTTTCTTTTTATTGAGACAGAGCCTCAAGCTGTCACCCTGGGTAGAGTGCTGTGGCATCACAGCTCACAGCAACCTCCAATTCCTGGGCTCAAGCGAGTCTCCTGTCTCCACCTCCCAAGGAGCTGGGACTACAGGCACCGGCCACAACGCCTGGCCATTTTTTGGTTGCAGTCGTCATTGTTGTTTGGCTGGCCCGGGCTGGATTCGAACCTCCCAGCTCAGGTGTATGTGGCTGGTGCCTTAGCCCATTGAGCCACAGGTGCCAAGCCTATAAATTATTTCTTAATAGGTTTGCTCAACTTGTAATGACAAATGAAGGACTTTTACAATTGTTTTTCAATATGACTTTTTAATTTTTTTATTTTTAATTTCAAATTAGTACAAGAGTCCAAAGTTTCAGGTTACATTGTTTTCAATTCTAAGGTAAGGTTCAAGTTGGAGCTGAGCCCTTCACCCAGGGGGCGTCCTGGACCCCCTCATATTGTGCATATTAGGTGAGATCCCCCAGTCACTCTCCCCCCTTCCCTCTGCTGACTGTCCCGTCCCACTTGCTAGACTATATTGGGGGGAAAACGCTTAAAAGGCTTTTTATGAATAAATTAATTTCTATTTAACAACATAATTCCTAGCAATACCAATTATATAAAAGTCATAATTATGAAGATTGAATGGTGACCTCAACAATGTTTGCAGAAGTTCCTGAAAGAAATATTCTACAAAACATCTTGGTCAAGGACCAATATGCCTGAAAGGAGTCAAATCCCATTTTGTAAACAAATTTACTCTGAATTCTCCCCAAAACTTCCTCGTCCACTGTGATTTGAAGAAACAAAACCGCCTCCACTTCATATAGTATAATCGCCAGAATATAATGTCCAATATAATCTTCATATAGTATAATCTCCTTTATTGCACAATTTCCATTCCTCACTCTTGAATCTGTAAAGATCTTGAAGCAGTAACCTTCGATAACTGGACAGAAATTTGCGGTGTATCTGAATTGATTGGCTAAGAGTGGGGAACATTTCCTATGCTATTTTCCTACTGCCCGAAATTCTGGATTGTGCCCATCAAATTAATACCAGAAGTTACTGTTTTAGTTTATTTTATGTGCAACAGTGAAGTATTACCAGAAAGGGCTTTTACAAGGTCATTTTTATAGACATTGGTTCAGAGGAGGCTGTCATCTTGTTTATTTAATTTGCAGGTCTACACTCATCTTCCTAAATGGCTGCAAACACCAGTGGGATGGCATTCATCCACACAGTTCAGATAGTCTGGGGATTCAGAAGGGCCAAACTGATCCATTATTTCAATTCCATGTTCTTTATAGTCACAATGACAAGGTACTAAGCTGTGTTGATATGGAAATGAAGAACTATTGGGCCTGGTAAGCTGCGTTCTAATCATGATTTTGATAATACTTAGCACGGGAATATGGAGGTACTTAATTTTTTTCATGTCTAAAATAGGAAAGTCAGCTCAGCACCCATAGCACAGTGGTTATGGCGCCAGCCACATACACCTGGTGGCAGGTTTGAACCCCGCCTGGGCCAACTAAACAACAGCTAAACAACTACAACAAAAGAAATAGCTGGGGGTTGGGTGGGCACCTGCAGTCCCAGCTACTTGGGAGGCTGAGAGAAGAGAAACGCTTAAGCCCAAGATTTGGAGGTTGCTGTGAGCTGTGATGCCACAATACTCTACTGAGGGCGACATAGTGAGGCTCTGTCTCAAAAAAATAAAAAATAAATAAATAAATAAAATGGGCAAATCGTATCCTTATCTATGTCATGGGTTGGTTCTGACCATGGCAAGGACTCTATGCTCCACTGGAATGCCTGGCATCAGTCCATGCTTTTCTTTGGTCTGCCATGCATAACATGTGGGGTCCAGTTATCCCAAGTCAGGTTAGCCTGGGAATTATAGAGAAGTATAAGTCTGCAGGAGTCTGGGAAGAATAAATTTGATATATAAGGAAATTACACTTCATAATAATGGATGTGGCAGAACTCTGACAGAACAGCAAATTAAAGAGTCTCTCTAGTCTCTGTTAGATCTATTGCAAATCCTCCACCAGGGACTCTTCACATCTCCAGATTTGAGAGTTGGCTAATTTTCCTGAAGATCCTTTGTCTCTTTTAGCTTATGGTAAGGCCAAAGAAAGGATAACATACAATAAAAAGAATCACATACTGCCAAAGTAAACCTCTGTGCAAAACAGCGGGTTTGTAGCACTTCAGGAACATTTAAAATATAATTAGGAACATATATATAATGCACAGAGCAAAGTCAAACAACAGAGTGGTAAAAAGTGCTTGTGGCTACTCACTCCATCTAAAAATAACTTTGACCCAGGCACTGTGGCAAGGGTGCTGTAATATCCCTCTGCACATTCTTACATGCCAGAAATATTGAACCATAAAGTTTTTTTCCCCTTTGAAAAATATCATGTTGCAGCAAGCGCTGTTGAGCACAAAATCAGCATCTCATAGTTTCAACTTCCTTTCCAAAATGTGGGTAAATACAAATTTCAAAGGCTTTACATATAAACTCACTAACTCTATTCCATTTAAGGCTAGCAAGCCAAATCGACCATAAGGTAAAATGTTCATAATAATTTCAACACATCATTTACTCTTCAATAATTCAAAGAGTTCCTTACCTTTAACATTATGCACAGAAAATATATTTCCTTTATTAACTCATCTTTCTAATATGGCTATTGGAAAGGCCATTAGTGTGGCTGGCTATTAGTAAGGGGCCTGCGACTATGGACTTGCTACTTAAGAGACTGAGTACATTGGAGCCTAACAATGACCTTGCAATAAATAAGAAGATGCACTTGTTTATGATTGGAAATCAGGACACAACTCATCGTGACTAAGACAGTATGATCAGTCAGTTCTATTCTGTCCAAAATATTGGGCTGAGTACTCTGAAGCTTGCCCGTGCTGCATACAGATACTGAGATGGATGATACAAAGGTGCTGTTCTTCTGGAGCTTGTGGAATGGTTGATATTATTGTCTTGTCCAAAATTGGTGACCAAAATCCTATGTGGGATTAAGTTGCCAGAAAATTCATTGTCTCAAGACCACCCAGAACAAATCCCCAAGGAATTGCTCAGAAAAATGGCATGAAATAATCAGAAAATCAAAGGAGGGTTTTACTATCTTTTTATTTAATAAGCACATAAGTAGGTCATTTCTGTTTGCCTGGCATCATTTCAAATGTTTTACAAATAATAGCTCATATCATTCTTAGAACAATCCTCAGAGGTAGGCATTACTATTATACCCATTTTGCAGATAGAAGAACTGAGTCAGAGACAGATTCAGGAACTCATTCAAGATCACGGATCTAGTCAGAGGTCAGGTAGGTTCTGAATCCAAGGCTGGCTCTGGAATCCATGCTCTGCTGCCTCTGCTATTTATTCCCTCCACTGACAAAACAGAGGGGTGGCCTAAAAAACCAGGTGACTCAGAGTTCCAATGTCTAATATTTGCTGTCATTAATTTTTTTAGTTATGTTTTCAAATAGTCTTATCATTTACCAGATCCCATTGTAATGAAAAATATTTAATTAAAAAATTAACTACTAATCAAAACTTACTTTGACTCACTGTCCCTCATTAACTGAAATGTGTTATGCTGCCCATGACTGTAATAGGGGCAACACTCCAAAGACATATTGTTTCAAAATAATAATCTCCTCCATGCTGAGTTAAGGGCCGGACATTCGTGGTGTCCATGACTCTACATCTTGCTCTGTGTTCACACACATGAATATATGTGTAGTAAGCTTTTACAAAAGTGAGTTCATTTTATAAATACTACTATGCAATGTACTTTCTCAGATCAATACAATGAATATCCATCTGAACCAAATAGTAAATAGAATTTATTCATTTTAATCACTATATCATGATGTTTCAAAATGTAGATGTATCAGAACTTATTCAATCATTTCACTATTGAAAGAACTTTGACTTATCTCTCGCCCCTTAAATGATGATAATGATGATATAATAAATATCATTGAAAAGAGTCATATATATATAATTGTATGTACTGGCACTTATTTCAATAGGATAAAATCCCGAAATTATGCATAAGAATGTCAATTTTGCCAATTTTTTTTCAAAGTGATGAAAGGACTCTGTACTCACCCCAATGTGTCAGAATATCTTTCCCCCTACATCCTTAAAAGAATTAACTATTGTTCCTCTTTAAACTTTTGCCAATCTGGTCTAAGAAAAAAATTATTTTATTGTCATTTTGATCTGTTCTCACAAATAATGAGGATGAGCTCTTGTTTATTTATCAGCTATTGAGGCTACAGATTTACTGAGATTAATGCTGTTCTTACCATTTGACTATTTTTTTCTAATCAGTTTGTAGGTAATTTTTGTATATGAAAGATAATAAGCTTCTATCATAAATCTATTTTTTGACATTTTTATGTCATTTTTGCCATGCAAATATATCTGTATTTGATAGGTATGGCTTCTGGGTTTCCCACTTTTCTTAGGGATGTCTCCTATAATCATATTCTTCTCCTCAATTATTTTCAAACATTTTAATTTAGAGTTTCAATCTCTCTGGAATCAGTTTCATATATAGTATAAAGTATTTTTTATCTCCTCAAGAAGAGTTGGTTCTGCCAACTCGTCCACTTAGCATTGCAGCCCATATAGCCTATGGCTAAGAGGAGTGAGAGTTATAAGAAATACCTGCATAGCTCAATAATGGAACACCTGGGTGGAAAGGGCATGGAAAGGGATTTAGCTCTCCTAACAAGTATGAGAGCTCGCGGAATGAGAGCAGTGGTGAATTGGCAGTCTCTACACCTGTGGTATTGAGAGGCACGAGATCAGCCTCATATTAGGCTGGAGGAGAAGGCAGTCGGGAGCATGCGCATTCTATCAGGGACCCACTCACTCTGGCTCTGTCTCCTCTCCTGCGTGCAGAACACCAGCATGGCGTCTCTCTGCTGAAGATTACAAAGCTCTGCTAAAGACTAAGATCTATCTTTCTAAGAAGACGGCTTTACTCTCTAAGACTTTCTTTCTCTCTCTCTCTCTCTCTAGCTAAAGTAGATAGCCCTCAGGGCAGAGCTAGTTAAGTTGTGCCCAAGACCTAACCAGTCCTGGGCCCTGACAAGTGGTGTCAGAAGTGAAGTATGACAACTTAGTAAGTTATCTTTTTCTCACTGAATTGAAATGCCACCTTTGCCATATCTTAAATTCACACATATTGTGGATCTGTTCTGGTCTCTTTATTCCATTTCACTGATCCCTTTGTCTATTCTTAAGCCAACCTGTATTGTTTTGATTATGGTGACAGCTTTAGCCTTAGTCTTACTGCTCATCGACTAAGGCCTAATAATTGGTAATAGCGAATGTCTGGACAAGTTGTGGATGGTGCAAAGTAAAAAAAAGTTAGTGTTCAAACCAGTAACTATTAAATAACATTTTTATACCAACTGCATTATTTTGCATTATTTTTCCCCACAAACACTTGCCGATCTCTTAACCTTAAACCTATAAGTCTACTGTATTATTTTGAAAAAATATGAGTGTGAACATTCTGGAAAAGGCAAAATGTAGGTATTAAGTAGACATGTAGAAGATCAGCGGCTCTCATCAGTGTGGGGTGGGGCAGGGGACTGACCCCAGCAGATTACGGGGGTGCTTTTAAGGAACACGGACATGTTCTGTATCTTAATTGTGGTGGTGATTAAACAACTTCATGCATTTGCTGCAGCTCATCAAACAGTACACTTAAAATGGTGACTTACATGCTAATCATATCTCAACAATTTGACTTTTGAAAGTTTTTCAAGTATGTATGCAGTATGGTCTTTTTGTAAATTTGGGGCATGAAACCTGACCTACTTCCTATAATGGAGTAGAGAGACACCCTTGGCTTTGCCTTAGCCCACCTGAAATAAAATAATAGCAAACTGTAAGTAGAAATATGTGGGAATCCTGGCACTGAAGCCTTTTGACTTTCTGTCTTTGGAAGTTATTTACCTTTGATGTGTTTTAACTCCACAACCATTTGTGGAGGCTCTTCATCCCATGGAAAGGATTCACCCCCTTACCCAGATGTGTAGATTTTATTACAGTGCCCCATGAGCATTCGGTGAACTGTGAAAAAGATACTGATATTTTCCTCAAGTTAGTGGTTGGCACTGGAGGGCTGGTCCTCAAGAACATCTAAGAAGTAATTTTCCATATGAAGAAACCACGTTTGGGTAGGTAATATTGGCAGAGCCATAGAGCTATGGTGTTTTCATTCTTACTCTTTCTACCTTTGATCGGGACATTTTAGGGAAAATTTGTCTACTAGTTGACTCTTACTAGAACATACAAGCAATAAACTAAGCTATCTTTCAGAGATCAGAGGCCAGAGGTAAGGAAAGATTAATGAGCACTTTTGCAGAGAGCCAGCCTCAGTTTCGGTCCCAGACAGAAGGCCAGGAGATTCAGCATGGTGATCTATTGAAACAGCACTGATGGTAGTTCCAGATTTCATGTTATCAGAGTTTGTCCCAAAGGAGTTAGTTTTCAGAGTCAGAATAAGGAGGGGCTGGGGAGGGAAAGAGGCTAGGTTTAAGAGATACCATGACAAAGGGCCTGCTTTTTCTCACTTGTGAAAATGTAGGCTATCTGGAGGGAAGACGATAGGAGCCATTGGAATTAGCAGATTATCACTAATGCTTTTTATCCACTTATCCGGAAGTGCAGAATACATTTATATGATCTTTTATTCTGGTCTTCAGGATGATTTTTGCTAGGCTTTCCCTTCTGTATTAATACTTATGATAGATTACATACGTTTTGTATTCATTATTTGGCCAGGATAACAGCATGTTAAAGCCATGTGAAACATTAATAACCCAATTGAAAAGCTCTTCCTACAGCTTCCTTCTGGATCTTTTTCCTCTTAAAAGCCTCTGGGATATTTGAGTTTGGCATAGTCATCCAGCTATTTTTTTCCAAGTGGGAACTCTCTTTCTATAGAGTAGAGATTATCTAGATGATATTAATGTCAGTAATAAATGTCACCAAGTAACAGAGAAAAGAGCATTCTAAACCCTGGAACTGTTAAAAGTAGCGATCTGACTTTTGAAGGGAACTTTAAAAATGTTCAAGCTGAATCCAGAGGGGGGTTTTGTTATTCATCTATTCACCATATATTTATTTTTTTTTTGTAGAGACAGAGTCTCACTTTATCACCCTCAGTAAAGTGCCATGGTGTCACACAGCTCACAGCAACCTCCAACTCCTAGACTTAGGCGATTCTCATGCCTCAGCCTCCTGAGTAGCTGGGACTACAGGCACCTGCCACAACGCCTGGCTATTATATTCACCATATCTTTATTGAGCAGCTAGCTACAGATGCAAGCCAGGAAAGTAGTTGAGACATTTGTGCGGGGGCACAGGACTCAACTCAATGACTTCTAAGACTTCTTCCCTTTCTATGTTTTTGATTCCATGTTTCCATATTTTATTAATAATTTCCAATGGAAGAAATATACTAGGCCATATAGAATACACTAGTTTCATAATTTCATCTTCTATTTATGAAAAGTATCTCACTATATATTTTCTAATTAACTATGAAAATATACAATTTTATAAGTTTCCATTGATTTATGAAAGTCTTAATGAAAAAATGGTAAATACCTCTATATTCAATAATATATAATTGACTTTATTATAAATAAGGATATTTCATAATATTTGCAACCAAAATATGTTGTTACTTCTGTATGCTAGGGAATAAGTTTAAAAGCATGGATAATTATTTACATACATGTTACTTTGAAACATACCGTATAGGTCTAACTGTACCTCTATCCATATGTACCATTTAAAGACACAGAATTGGTAGTTCTCAGGAACAGCAAAACTTGCCAGAATGAACTTCATCATTGTATGTCTAGAACTGGGGATGAAAGAATTCTCAAAGAGGTTATCGAAGTCATTTTTCCTTCTCATTTTTTTTAGGGAGGGCTCTCATTCTGTAACAGAAAAACAAAAACTTCTGTGCAGTTATGACATTATAAAAAGTGGTCCCTGGACCTGGAACATATTCTTCTTAGCAAAGTATTTCAAGAATGGAAGAAAAAGTATCCAATGTACTCAGCCCTACTATGAAACTAATTTATAGCTTTCATATGAGGGCTATAACCCAACTATAGCACAAGAATATGGGGAAAGGGGCAAGGGAGAGGAGGGGAGAGGTGAGGTTGGGTGGAGGGAGGGTAATTGGTGGGACCACACCTATGGTACATCTTAGAAGAGTACAGGTGAAACTTACTGAATGCAGAATATAAAGGTCTTAACACAATAACTAAGAAAATGCCATGAAGGCTATGTTAAGCAGTTTGATGAAAATATTTCAGATTGTATAAGAAACCAGCACATTGTACCCCATGATTGCATTAATGTACACAACTATGATTTAATAAAAAAAAAATTTAAAAAATGTGGTCCCTGGGATACAAAGCACTTCAGAACCTAAATGGTACCGACAACATCTTGTCTCAGGAGTTTCTGTTTGATGGACGGACCATAATCTGTTTATACCTGAGGTAGTGATAGAGCAAATATATATAATTTGACACCAATACCAACTAGTAGCTAAGACTCTTGTGTACTTTAGTGACATTATAAGGGGATCAGACACTGACTAGAAATCATGCCGGGACATTCCAGACAGGTATTTGCCTGCCCTCAATATGGCTATTTACCCTATCCAATTACCCAAATTATTTTCCATTTACCTCTGCATTTTGGCCTTTGCAGGTATTACCTTAAACCTCAACAGGCATTTAAATCTAGATTCTCAACCACAAACTAATAACTAAAAATATTATAATAGGCAAGCCATCATTATGTTTAGAAATGGGAAATAATAGAGAGATATAAGGAAATTAAAGTCAAACTAAAACCAGCTCTTTTTAGTTAACCCTTTTAAAAGACATTGACTGAAAACATCCAGGGCTTGCCAAGATTCCTAAGAGACTGGGTACGAGCAGGCAGGGCAGCCGCTCTCCCTCTCATCCTACAGTGAGGACTGGCACAGAGAAGCAGACAGAAGCTGGTCAGCAGGACGAAGGGAACCGCGCTGGGCAGAAGCCATAGATCCATCCTTAGAAGAGTTTCTGAACCTGGGAGGATTATATCTCGGATCCATTGAGTAATTTCTGTCATTTGTTTTCAACGTCTTCAATAATGATGTGCGTTATGTGTAAAAGGAATATGTGATTTATTTTTTTTAATGTATCATGAGAATACTACAACACCATCTTTCCTAGGGGAAATGCATATCCGTTTTTTAGGTTTTCACCTCCTCCTCCTTTTGGAAATGCCCCTAAAGGCCAGCATGCCTGGGACAGGGGAAAGGCCTACGGTGAGCAATATGAAAATGACGTGAACCACAAAGTGTTTGGCTCAAATAAAACAAAGCCAGATGCTCTGACCCATACAAACATTGCCATTTTCTTTGGGTGACACAGGTCTCTCCCTTTAAAAAAGCTTCCTTATTTCCCTCTTTATATAAGTCACAAGTCTGTAATAACTTACAAAAATCCCAGGTGTTTCATGAACTTTGTCATTAAAATGGTTCTTGTTTTACAGCTTCCAGACGGTGGAAGCACATCAGGGAGTCGGCAGCACTGCCTTCTCCCACCTTCAGTGGGGTCTGGGAGACTGGAGAAGGTGTCCAGGAGAACCAGTCAGGGTGGCAGGGAAGTGGAGAGATGATGGTTAATGAGTGCAGAAATACAGTTGGCGGAATAAGTGCTGACATTCGATAGTAGAGGACGGTGACCACAGTTCATAACAATGTCTTACATATTTCAATACAGACAGAAAAAAAGGCATGAAGTGTTACCAGCACAAAGAAATAGAAATACTCCAGGCAACAGGTACCCTAAATACCCTGCCTTGATCATTATATATTCTCAGCATGTAATAAAATGTCACATGTACCCTGTAAATATGTGTGAATATTATGCATTAATAAAAAAATACATAAATATCAAGAACCAGTCAGATCTCAGATCCAGCAAATGTAACTATAAACATAAAAACATTTTCCCATTTGCTTCCATTTTCCTTATCCCGTTTCAGTCTCATAATCTCGCTTTATAGTCTGTCGAGATCATAGTATTAGTTCTCAATGGCCAGGTAAAAACCCACTTAACACAGTCACATTTCTTCAATCAAAGTATTTCATCCTATTTTACAAACTCACCAAATACCCTAAAAGGCCAACTTGTTCATGCATGGAAGGGCTTTCGTTTCCTGAAATTCAAACGCCAATGTTGAATTAAAACTTAATCAAATTATTATCTGATTATCTGGCTTTGGCTGAATCTTTGCCATTCATCCTGAAGCAGATGAATCCTCCCAAATTGGCTTGCTCCCAGGTGCTGGCAATACCTTTGAGGGTATTATGGGAGGGATGGCAGCATTAAGTATCTTGGCTTAAGCACGCAGCTACCTGAATAACCACAGTCACTATGACCAAAACAGTAGAAATAGTTTTCACAAGTTGAGTCATTTTCCATCAGCACATTGATTTCATTGATGTTTTACACTCACTAATCGATCATAAGACACGTCACATAAAAACAACACCTAACATTCTAATAAGATGATTTTTTACAGTCTCAGTTTCATTTTCTCATGAACTTCCCGAATTTGAAACAGTAGTGGAAAATTTTGACTTTATCCAGGTAAATAATTTTCAACTATTTGCTCTTCTTGGTACAAAATGTCACTGAGCTGATTGCAATAGTTTTGGGTAGGGGGTGATAGGTATATTGTGCTCTGTGTTCTATTTTTATGTGTGCTTGAAAATTTCTGTCAAGTAAATTTGAAAAATATAACTAAATGTAAACGTTAAACTGATTTTAATCCTATTATTTCAAGGGAAATTAGTCAGAGATTTGCTTGATTGCAACAGCAAGTTGTTCATAAGCTTTAAAATTCTTTACCAAATTTTAAATTTCCTACCCAGAGTGGAAATGCCCTAGGAATGAAAGATTCAAAGATTTTGCATTTTTGCAGTACTCAAGCATGGAAGATTTGTCAATGGGTCATATAATCTATATTCTAGTCTCAAAGCAGATTTAAATCAAAACTGTTCTGGACAGAATGGTACCTAGTTTTCTAAAGTTTTCTTTTTAATCTCCAGAGATGGGTAAACATACACTCACGGATTACTATAAAGACCACTGTTTCTTGTTCTGTTCCTCAAGTCTGTTTCTACAAGGGCAGGATGGGAGAAAAGGAGAGAAGAGATTACCAGTACGACAAAGAGTCATCATTATTCCATCAGAAAACAGGGCCTGAGAAGACGCCAGCACATTTTCAGTATTCTAGAGTTGTAGCTGTTCTGAGACCATTGTGAGAAAGATTCTTTGGAATTATTTCAGTAGCTGTGGTACTTAACCAAATTAGGAAGTTCAGAAAAAAATGTAAAAGAAGTTAGAGGATGTATTGAAAACAAGCTAGCAAATTAAAAAATTCATGCTTTGCAAAGTCTCAATTAGTGTTCCAAAATATCCAGGTCTATTGTAGTTTGGATCAAATTGATATAAGTGGTTTGACCTATATATGTGTATAATAATGTATGAACGCTATTACATTCAGTGCTGTAACCAGGGGCCAACCTTTTCACGGTTCCCATCCCATCTCCTATTTCAGAACCTTCTCCATCACCAGTAACAGTCTTTCACAAAGTCAGTCAGGGTAAGACAAGAACTATGAAAATCCTGGAGGAGTCAGAAAGAGGGAGATGGTTGGCATTATTTTTTAAATTGCCCCTAAAAACAGAAGATGTTTCCAAATAGGTTATATGTGTTAAGTAAAGAAATTACCGAAACAAATGATTGTAATTTTCATTGTACTGTCAAAAATGATTTGCTACTTTGGATATTAATCAGTGTGAAGAAAGATGCATTTCTCTCAAAATTCTTTACATCAGGCTCTTAATTTTGTTCCATTTAAAAAATGTATCATTTTCAGCCAGGCACAGTGTCTCACACTCTTATTCCTAGCACTTAGGGAAGTCAAGGTGGGAGGGTTACTTGAGGCTAGGAATTTGAGACCAGCCTGGGCATCACAGTGAGATATCGTCTCCACAAAAAATAGAAAAACTAGCCAGGCATGGTGGCACGCATCTGTAGTCCCAGCTACTCAGGAGACTGAGGCAGAAGAATGTCTTGAGCCCAAGAGTTTGAGGTTGCGGTGAACTCTGACCATGCCACTGCACTCTAGATTGGGCAACAGGACAAGACTATAAATAAATAAATAAATAAATAAATAAATAAATGCACCATTTTACATATAGACAATGCATAGCCTCATAGAGATGAAAGAATAAAGGCCTCCCAAGATCTTTTGCAGACAAGGAGGGTGTGGTTCATCCAGGAGCCTCACAGGTTAGAAGCTGAGGCAGGCTGCAGCTTTCTGCTGTCTCCCAGAAAAGCCCTGAGATTCTAGTTTCAAACCCTTTCCATTCCACCATCATAAGAACATGAATCCTGATACCCCCCATGACAAAATGGCATGACCTGATGGTCAACAACTGCGCTCACTCACATCGGCAAATGCCACCATTGGTTTGAGATGCAAATCTCGCTGATAACTTACAAGAGCCAAGTGCCACACTTGTGAGGTAAAAAGGGCTTAGAAAACTTTAGGGGAATTGAGATGTTCTCACCCAAAGATTGTCCCTCCTCACAGGAAAGTCCAGAATAAAAACTATGAATTAGCATCGTAGGTCCTCTCTCTTCTTCTAGACCCTACCTTTGTGGGAAAAACAGTAGAGACCAATGAACACCATTAAAAAGACAGACATTTGGCTCGGCACCTGTGGCTCAACGGGCTAAGGCGCCAGCCACGTACACCTGAGCTGGCGGGTTCGCATCCAGCCCGGGCCTGTCAAACAACAGTGACAGCTGCAACCAAAAAATGGCCTGGCGTTGTGGCGGGTGCCTGTGGTCCCAGCTACTTGGGAGGCAGAGGCAGGAGACTCGCTTGAGCCCAGGAATTGGAGGTTGCTGTGAGTTGTGATGCCACAGCACTCTATCCAGGGTGACAGCTTGAGGCTCTTCTCTCAAAAAAATAAAATAAAATAAAATAAAAAGACAGACATTTTCTAAAACGTGAAAGTATTTATTAAACACCTAATCTTTAATTAGGTCCCCAGGGAGGACGTTGATCTGCCAACCTCCATTTGTGAGAAGTCAAGTCAGGAAAGAGAGACGTCAGTTCCTTTCAAATTGTGGACATAAATACCTTTCAGAATATTATTTCATAAGTTAAATTCCCATTCCCAGAAGCATGCTGCGAGAGTAAAACAAACACATCCTGATCCCTCAGCCAAGTTGATGAATTCAATAGTTCTTTTTTAAATAACGCTCCATGACAGCAAGGTGTTTTGTTGGTTTATTCCCTGCTATATAGGAAAAGTGTCTGGCACATAGTAGGTCCTCAATAAACAGTTGATGAATAAATGAATGAAAGCTTTTTGCAGCAGTAGACAAGCATCATGGTCCATTGGAAAACAGTAATCGTTAACTAGAAACTACAGGTGGACACCGGGTCATGATTCAATGCTTTCTAAGCAGCGAACAGCATTAAAATGTTCTTGCCCTTGAAATGAAAAACAAAAACGTGGAAATGTATAGATTTATAGTAGATCATGCCAAGAAATGGATGATCTTCTGCAAAAACACACAAATGCAACATCCCTACCTCCAACCCCCCTCACCAATGATAGATTTTAACGTAAAATGTCAGTTTCTGACTATTAATTCTGCTGTAACACTGTTACTTCTTGATGTATGTTTCTGGTGCTCCTGCCATCTGTTTTGTAACTTGCTGACTGACTCTGGCTTTTGAGTCCACAGACTTTGTTTTCTGGCAACCAAGAATTATGTAAAATATCCATAGCATATTTTACATAATATTGATTATGTAAAATATTATTTATTTCATATTTATTTCAATCCTCTGTGGAACCGCAATTTTCCTACTGTTCAGCATTTTACTCTGGGTGATGCATTAATAACAACTGATACGTGTTGATTAAAAAATGTGGAATATGCATTTAATTTCCTTTTTTGTCATTAATTATACTTTTAAAAGCTTAATATTCAGATACAATTTTTCCTTTTTATTTTTTTTTTCAAAATAAAATATGCTCACAGGACCACTAAAATGCAAGAGTTAATAAAAGAACCAATGTAACGATCTTGGCTGTTTCTACAGGTTGGAACAGTCATTTCATTTTGGTAGCTTTATACACTGTTGAGTAGATTAGAGAAATGAGATAATGCACTAAAGATCTAAAGCGACCTGCTTTTAAATCCTCAAAAGGATAATACATAACTGAGGGCAATGAGTGGGTTGATTGTCATTAGCCAAAGGGTAAGACAGTTGAACTCCACATAAAACTTCCATTAAGTTTAACTGTCTTTTGATGCAGGAGAACTTTATTTTCACTTAATAATATGATGAAATTCATTGCAGAATTCAGATTTGCATGTACACAAATACCATAACAAGCATGAATGTTTATACAGATGTAAAATATGTGATGTTTATAGATATCTCTCAATGTTCATTTTACAGATTCTATTTTTCTAAAAAACAAAAACACAGTGTGGAAATATCCAAAAAAATTTAGAAAATAATCTAAAATCAATGCCCAAAACTGTAATATTGAAGAAATGTGATGTAATTGTTTTGTCTTAATGCTTATTTTGGATAAAATAATATTTAATTTTACATCTTTTCCATCCAGTTCACCTCTAGGATTTTAAGATGCAATTGAATAATAATAATAATTTTCCAATAATAATAACAGAAACATTCAATCACATATTGGGTGATTAACTGTCTGAGATGGTAAAGAGTAAATTAATTCATTGGTGGAAGGAGACTACATAAAAGATTAAACCCATTCTCTTTCGAAGGTCCACTGCTTACAGGCTATGTTGATTGCCAAAGAGCAAGTTGGTATTTGGGGGAGCAAACTCCTTTTTCGTAACCCAGCATTCTAACCCTAAGGATGTTTCATAGTTAACCTTCTTCTATGTTAAAAAAAAAACACACTGCCTCCTAACCATAATACCATAGTCCAGCTCAATGCTCAATAGCAAAAGTAACAGAAGAAAAACAAATAGAATGGATCTTACAGACCCTTGCATATGAGAAATTATTAGTCCAGATATAAATCTCAGACTTACTATTCATTCCTTCACCTACTTAATCAATATTTATTGAATTAATATATAACAATTACTAGGATAGCAAGTGAGGGTACCCAGAGGAATGAAGGACGCTAGAGAATTCTGAGAGTTTCACGGGTATCAACTTGCTTACTCCTCACAGAAACCAAGGGAACTAGGTACACTTCTATCCCCATTTTATAGATGAGCAAACTAGAGCAGAGACAGCGTAAGTCACACGCCTCGAGTCAAATGGGTAGTAAGCGAAGTGGGTAGAAACCCAGTTGGTGGCACATATCTCCTTAGTCAATGATCTTAATCTCTAAATCAAACCATTGCATCCACACACACACACACACACACACACACACACACACACACACACACACAGGGTGGCCATAAAGTTCATGTGCAATTTAAAATAGGCAACCATTTATTTGAATAAGGAATAGAATCATAAATTCTGGCTAAAAGGCTCTTAAAATAATTTTACATTTGTATTTAAAATTGCCCTAATCTTTGAGCCAGGAATTCCACTACTAAGAATCTATTTCAGGAAAATACTTGGACAAATTAATAAAATTAATACATTTAGCAATGAACCTTTCAGTTTTGTCTGAGAGGTGGAAAAACTAGAAATAATCCTGTATCAGTTGCATTATTTTTAGATGCAGGTAACATAATAATTCGATTAAAGTTGATCAAACAATAGTAGTTTATTAGCCCATAAGAATTTGTAAAAAGTCAGCTGTAGAGTTTGTTCAGCGGTTCAGGACTGTCATCAAAGATCCAGAATCCTTTTAAACTTCAAACCCTATTTCCTTGGCACAGTTTTTTCTTAGGCTTTCTTCCTCATGGTTACAATTAAGCTCCTGCAGCTCCAGGCATCTCAACTCACACAATCAGATCCAAAGACAGGAAGAAAGCAGATAAAAAGTGTGTCTACTTTTTATCCAGAAGGAGGAAAGCCTATTACCATGAGCCAGTTTGGGGCCTCACACCTTAACTTCAAGGAAGAGAACATGGATGCCTGTACTCAGCCTCTATTTTGGGAGGCAGAATTTGCCCACAAGGAAGGTGAAGACACTATTTACTACCCTGTCAACCAGTTGAGTCTGCCAGAAATCTCAACATCTAAAAATGAAGAGTCTATATGGTAGAATCCTCTAATGCTATCATAAATGATAATTAGAGTTAAGGGTATTTCACACAAAAACAATCAAGTTATAAGAAATCTGATGTACACAAAACAGACACCAAAGTCTAAGATCAGTTATCTCTTTATGGTAGAATTACTTTCTTCATGTTCTTATATATCTAATATTTTTAAATTAGTATAAATTTCTTTTATAATTAAAAAAATAGGGCCATTTCCCTTTTGAAAAACAATCCAATTCAAAAAGAGAAAAAATTATTTTCTATCAAAATATTAATGTTCCTTGGCTTTGCTTGGAAGCAGACTTAAGCAGTCAAAAAATGAATAAGACATTTTTATCAAAATTTATTTTGTGTTAGTGTCATGGAGAAACGAAAGACAAAAATGAAACCAAGCAAAATGGTCACTGGAGGATTTTAAAGCTGGAGAAATAAAAATGTTTTGTTAAAGAGATGATGATACAACCAAAAGCCTTCAAGAAAGGGCTATTGCAACTTAATATATTGAATACTTTGCCCTATGGAGTTCCCCTCCTGTGAGAATGCCTTCCACGATTGCCAAGATCAGCTCTGTGCTGGCCACAAAAATTAAAATAGCCTAATGGAAGAAGGAAAATACTTCTATTTTGTGGAAGTAATTTACAGTTTAAACAGCATGATGATATCTGCCAATATTTCAGTGTTTGGCTAAAACAAATGGCTTAAATTTTTCTTAAGTCATTTATCATTTCAAATCATTTTAATAATATGTTACATAAATACTTCTCACTGTGAAAACTTTAAACGCCATTGAAGAATATAAGTTAAACACAAAATTCCTGTTTCTTTGCCTACAAATAACCTTTAGCTCATTTCCCTCTGAAGAGAGGACCTCCGTTAAATTTAAGATTGAGGTCTTCAGATATTTTCCATATATTTTTAAACCTCCATTGAATCATACTATACATTTTGTTGTGTCACATACTTCTTATTGACATAGTGTGTCTAGGATATCCCTTTCTTGTCATTTATAGATCTTTCTCAATTATTCTTTAGTAGTTACCACAATCTACTTAAACATTGCTTTTTAATTTTTTTTGACAGACATTAAGATTGTCTCTAATACTTTCTGGTATAAAAGAGGCTGTAATGAGCATTTTATACATTCAGTTTTATTCACGTCGGTGGAAATTTTCATGGAAGTGAAATTGCTAACTTTAAAGATACAGGCATTTAAAATATTGGGTGGCACCTATAGCTCAAAGGAGTAGGGCACCGGCCCCATATGCCAGAGGTGGTGGGTTCAAACCCAGCCCTGGCCAAAAAACTGAAAAAATAAATAAATAAAATAAAATATTGATGGACACTGACACACTGCCCTCTAAAAAGCCTGTCCCAATTACATACGCTAGGCAGCAGTATTTGAATGACCTATTCTTTCCATTTTCAGCAGCACTGAACATCACTAGATGTGGAGAGAAGCCATTATACTTGTTTGAATTCATATTTCTGTAATGGTAAAGTTTAACTTCTTTTGTGTGTTTATATAAGTAAACACATATACTAAGAGCAATAGCTTGGATTTATAATGGGCTATTCTTTCCTGAGAATTCCATGCCTAGATTTCTTATCATATCAGCCATATTTTTACTTTATAAGAAATATGCTGTGTTTGGTACTTAAATAAGATTTCATAAAAATGTATGTACTAAGAAGCATACATTTTATTTATTTATTTATGTTTCTTATTTCTTTTTATTGTTTGAGATTCATTGAGGGCAGAAAAACTTAGGTTACACTGATTGCATTTGTTAGGTAAGGTCCCTCATTTAATTGTGTCCCATCCCCAAGATGTGTGCCAGACACTGTGAACCCCCATCCCCCTTCTACCTCCCCTCTACCTGCTCCCTCCTTCCCCTACCCCTCCACCTTGTATTAGATCACTTCAATATTAAAATTGAGTACATTGGACTCTTGCTTCTCTGTGAGAGTAAAGTTTAAAATGCAGAAACATATTAAAAGTAAAGCATGGCTGGCATTCTCTCTTTCTTTGGGATGTCACCCATTCTCTCTCTCCTTTTCTCTTCTCTCACTCCCCGCTCTCTGATCCCTTCTCTCTTTTTCTCATCTCTTCCATGTCTCTAATATAAAATAAATGTATACTTTTATATTCTAAAAAAAATAAAAATAAAAATAAATAAAGCAAAAATTGCTTATAATTCTACCACCCTTAGATAATAGACTTTTCCTTGTTCTGTTATACAGGGAGGACATAAAGCTCAAGTGCAATTTATTATGTTAAACTATTTTAAATTGCATATGAACTTTATGTCCACCTGTATACAGTAATCTATGTATGTCATGTATGTAATGTGTTTATGTGATGCAGTAGAACCTCTGTAAGTTGAACACCCAAGAGACTATAACAAACTGCACAGTGAGGGGTCAACATAGGCACTAGGCCTGCTGTACCGACGTGCACATTGGTATGCGGGCAGTTTGTGAAAGTGAGGTCAGCTTCAAGAGGTGGTCAGCTATGGAGGTCTACTGTATATAGTGTAGCTATATTACACTATGAGCTATGGAGAAGACATTCATTTTCAAAGTCAAGATCACATTGTATGTATTGTTTTGTATCCTTGTTATCTTTAATGGTATAATACAAATAAATTTACTATTTTATGTTTCCATAAGGGTAAGCATCCCTAATCTGAATATCCAAAATCTGAAATGCTCCAAAATCTGAAATGTTTTGAGGACTGACATGATGCCATAAATGGAAAATTCACTTCCTCACGTAATGTGTCAGGTCATAGCCAAACTCAGTCAAAACTTTGTTTTATGTACAACATTTTAAAAAATGTGGTATAGAAGCGCCTGTGGCTCATTGAGTAGGGCGCCAGCCCCATATACGGAAGGTGGTGGGTTCAAACCTGGCCTTGGCCAAACTGCAAAACAGAAAAATAGCAAAAAAAAAATGTGTCGACTTGGTCACATATTACAAAAATCTTAAAAAACAATCCAAAATCTGAAATACTTTTTTTTAATGATTTCTAAATCTTTACTTTATTTATTTATTTATTTATTTATTTATTTATTTATTCTGTAGAGACAGAGTTTCACTTTCTCACCCTCACCACAGTACAGATTCTCTTGCCTCAGCTTCCCAAGTAGCTGGGACTACAGGCCCCTGCCACAACGCCCGGCTATTTTTGTGTTGCAGTTTAGCCAGGGCCGGGTTTAAACCCGCCACCCTCAGTGTATGGGGCCAGCACTCTGCCCACTGAGCCACAGGCGCCGCCCCAAAATCTGAAATACTTTTGATCCCAAGCATTTCAGATAAGGGATAGTCAATGTACAATTGGTCTTCAAACTATGGGTGTCATATGGCTATATCATAAGGGTGCTAGACAGACTTTTATTTTGTGCTGAATTTATAAATTATTTAATTTTTTTATTTAAAATAAAACTATACTAAGATCATGTGGATAAAATTGATGTTTCTCTGTATTTTCTTCATCTAAATTACTATAAGTAAAATTATTAGATCAAATAGTGAAAACATATTTAAATCTTGGGACGATATATGCATGTGCATGAATGGTTTAATAATTTATACTCTTGCCAGCAATGTTTGAGAATAATCATCTTTCTATATCCTTGGCATACTAGGTGTAAAATATAGTTTTTAATCTTTTATAATAATAAATTAAAATCTATATCATTTAATTTGTATTCCCATAGTCTCAATCGATATCAAACATTTTATCATAGGTATTTGAGCCCAACCATTTGTATTTGTGCTCTGCCGAATTTCTTTGTCATACTATTTCATTATTCACTTGTTCTACATATTCGTATTGATTCATAAGAGCTCTTTATATAGTAAAGACATTAGTACTTGTCTCTGGTTCTTTCTATTTTTTAACATTTATGTCTTCAATAAATCTGACATATATACACATGACAGATTTGATTTAAGCAAAAATATGTGGCAATATAAATTGAAAATACATGTTGAAAAAGATTGCTGTAGCCAAAGATACAGAAATCTTGTAATATTTACAAGTAATATGTGCTCTGGAGTGACATTTTCAAATTATTAGAAATGATCATCATCAATAGCCAAAATTATATGAAATTCCTTTTTGAGGATCCCAGATCAAACAATAGTAACATTAGTAAGATGGTTGAGAAAGTTTTAAGAACCTTAATGAAATATTTAAGTACCAGTATATATTTTTTCAAGTTTAATGTAATGTTGTGGAATAAGGTAAAGGAAATTAAAATCCTGATGTGTTGTGAGCTTCAGAAAATATTTAACTTCTCTATGCTTCTTTTTCATTATTTATAATAATACAGATAAAGAATAATGATAGTAGCTCTCTTATAGGGTTTTAATATAATTAGATTAGATAATTTATGTAAAGCACTTAGAGTAACATTTGGAACAAAATTGTTATTCCATAAATCATCATATTAATGACCGTTTTAGAATTATTTTTATACTTACAAAGAGATTCCCTCTACTAGTAAACCCTACAGCAAACGCAAAGCAGTTTTACATAAAATCTACCTCCTTTATGAAATTCCTTTAAGTCAGTTTATGTCTGATAAAAGCCTGCAGCGGACTGGTCTTTTGAGAAAGACCATCTTTGAAGTGTTGGTGACTCAGATTGATGTGTTCCTTCCTCTTTGGTGTTCATTCTTAGCCCTTGCACAATTGAAACAGAAAAGACATGGTCAGAGGGCATTCTTGTCCACAATGGCGCTTCCACAGATCTGACCCAGGTCGGGCGCATGGCCCCCAGTGGGCGGATTTTATTCAAATGAATGAGATTGTCCTATGTTTAATTCATGATGCAAAAATTTTTGAAAATCTCTAGTAGAGAAGGTAGATCAAAATATTACTCAATGTGGACCATGTTTTTATAAACTGTAGGCTGCCCTTTATAAAATATATATACCAATTCCAAAATGTATAATTTGAAAAATACCCACATTTTTAAACCCATACATAAATATCAAAGATTGAGGAGCTGCTTTTAAATTTCCACTCAGTACTTCCTGACCTTCATTTTTGTGCATCATGGATATTACTTGTGCACAATTTAAAAGCTTGTTTCCAGAAGATCAAGGATAGAAACGCTGTGCTTAAGCATCTTAAGAATCTGGCAGCCCACCTGGACCTCATTTAAGTGCGCTGCATCCTAGCCCCTTGCATGGAAAATGGTGGTTAGCTCTAAGAGAAGACAGAAAAGACAACACAAAAATCTTCTCAAAAAACCAAAAATCTGAGAAAGCACAAAGGAGCAAATAATAAAAAACAGCCAACACTCAGTCATGTGAGGTTGATCACTCGGTTTGTTTTTCTTTCCTCTCCCTCCTACTCCAGCCTTTTGGTCATTTCACTGCTCCTTGGCGGCTCCCTGAGAGTGGGTGTGTATTCAGGGTCAGGCAGGGGAAGGGAGAAGATCATCAGTCAATTCTGCATCTTCTTGGTTGTTGCAGAGAAAGACTGGATTGAAACAGATGACCACAGTGAGGAATGGGGATTATCTGTGACTTTCAAAGACCATTGTTCCTCCATTATTATGAAAACTCAGCAGTGGGCTGGAAGCTCACTCTCATTTATTCATGAACATGGAGAGAGTGATTTCAGCAAGCATTGGCATATAATCCATAACTCAGCTCTGGAAATAAGAGTAGTGTATAGAAATGCTATTTTTCTTAAAGCGATTTGGGTCAAATGTAATTAAAGAAAGTCAAAATCCAGCTGTTTTCAGGGTTTTTCCAATATTGGTAACATTGTGGTTTTGCAATAATAATATAGAATGTGCTTTCAGAGGTGTTTTTCCAGTTAATTCACCAACTTCTAAGTGTTTGCTGTATTCTCCACATGTTTCTGGTTTGTGTACACTGAATATTAAAAATGTGTCATTTTGTAAGAGCTATTTGATGTTCAAGAAGGCACTTTGGTTATTGTTAGAAAGCAGAAATCATGATTTGTAGGCAGAAATTTTACAACTTTGAAAAGATTGCTTTTGAGGTTTTACTTCCCTTCATTTCCCATAATGTCTTTTACAAAGAAAAAAAATGTATCCTTCTATCTGATGCTAAAAAAGTCTTCACGCTGAAAATAGAAAAACAAAGTAGGAGAGAGGGTTGGGAGGTGAGAGTTCTGTTGTCTTTATGAACGGCTACTGTTCAAAGTCAACCCATCCAACTCCTTGCAAGTACAACTTCAGCAATAAATAGTGGTAATGGATTACAAACAAAGGGACTCTTATCTTTGGAATTTTCAAGTAGACATCAGGAAGCAGGGCAAATTTAGTTTAAGGCTTATCCCCAAAGCTGAACTTTCATCTTTTATAGGTCTGTCTCTGCTTATGTGCTTCAAGAATATATAACAGAGCTTTAGAGACCTGGTTAATCACACACAAAAATAAAACTATATCATTTTATGTAAAAACCAGTCATTCCAGGTAAGATCTATTTTTTATTTTCCCACAAGCACAGTGTCAGCTGAATGAAGGAAAAATGTGAGGATATCATATGAATGCTTTGCAAATAGCAGAATAATGAAACATACTCTATCATTTAGTCCTTTATTCAATCAGCAATTATTCTACTATCAGTACTTGCTCCTCAAATGTAGAAAGATAAAGTCAATATAATCATAGATAAAGCTCATTTTTTTTTTTTTTTTTGCAGTTTTTGGCCAGGACTGGGTTTGACCCTCCGCCTCCCGCATATGGGGCTGGTGCCCTACTCCTTTGAGCCACAGGCACTGCCCGATAAAGCTCATTTTTATTATTATTCATGCAACTCTTCTCTCTGATTAATCCAAAGGCAGCTGATAAGTGGAAAATCAAATGGCTTCAAAAATGGAATAAAATATTCTAATCTGAAGCATAGGAATAGTTTATTTAAAATAGCCCTGGGCTTTCATTTTAGAGTATTTTATTCTACTGCACCGTCTTTGGGGTCAATTCTATCATCTTTTTATAACAATCTTACTTTTCCAACAAAGAAAGGAAAGCAGTCTTGCATAGAGTTCCTACCATTTTTCTCCATCAGACTTTGCTACTGCAGCTTGTCTGTTAAGCTGGGATTCCCAGAGAGCAGCACTGCATCAGGTTCTCCATTGGTGCCAGCTGGCTCTGGACAGCTCCCCCCCAGGTCCCTCAACATCTGGCCCCAGGCTCAGTGGCTTGGTCTGCTCAGGACTTCCTGTTTCAGTCTGTGCTCAGGCCAGTTCTGTGTGAACAGCACTCTGGGCATTCAGGTTTTCCTTCCCTGAGATGTTGTCCACCCTTTCCTGAAATGTTTTCTCTCCATCAAAGTTCTTGATTCTTTTAGTGTTCTACTTTTATCTTTTTGTGGAGAAATCTCTCCCAGGAGTGTCCAATCTTTTTTTTTTTCTCTGCTGCACATCAGAAGAAGAAGTGTTGTCTTAGGCTACACGTTAAATATACAAATACTAACAAAAGCTGATGAGTAAGTAAAAGGTCCATACATAATTTTTGTGATATCCAGCACCACAGAGAAGCAAAACATTCTTCAAATAATCTGCATGTAGCCTGCAGGCTGCAGGTTGAACACTCCTGCATAAGGGCCAATGAAATTTTATTTCTTCCTATAGACATATGTGTATTTCAACTAGTCATTTTTCACAACAAAAATGTCTTCTTTTGATGACTTTAGTCCATTACCCTTAGCAGGCTTTTTATTTCCTTCTAAACTCTTAGAACTCCCTCTTATGATTGCTGTATTTTTTGTACCTTCTTTTCTGTATAACTAGATTGTAGGCCTCATGAAAAGTAGAAAAATAATGATTTTATTTATTCTGGGGTCCTCTGCATTTTGCACAGTGGTATAGAATGAGTCCTAAATACATGTATGTTGAATAAATTCATCCATCCATCCATCCATCCAAGATTTATTGAGCCAGATGTTGTGCTAGGTAATAGGAAGGTTATGACAGACCCAGGGGAAAATAACTATAGCCCAGTGGGCCTCTTGCTGCCCTTCAAATCACACTCCACTGGCAGCCGATTACACCACTGTGCAGGCCAGCCCTGGACAAAGGTTAGAGGGGTGAAGCCCAGGCAAGGATAAAACTCACAAATCATCAGCTTCTGACACTTGCAACAACTTCGAAAGCATTCAAAACTGGTACCTTCAACTTTGAGACTCTAGTACATACCCTTAGAAGAACTCTTCTGACACTCTAGCTTCATAACTTCCTCCCCCACTACTGTGTCGAAGTGATTGGCAGATTTTAGGATTGATCTTCTAGGAACTGGGGAAAAAGTCTCCAGGTCAGGGGACCTTCTCTGGAATTCCCTCCCTCCTAATTTCTGGGTTTTTTTCTACACAAGGCAACATGCCAAAAACCTCCTTTTACTCCTGTACTCTGTGGGTGACATATGAATATCAAAAACTATAGAGTTTGTGAAATGTTCTTCCCCTCCTTCTGCAACCGGCACTAATTGTTTTGATCACTGAAACTGCCCTGTCTAAAAAGCTACATCTTGTTTGGACTTCAGAAATAGAGAAAGGAGAATGTGCAAAAGGAGAATGTGCAAAAAGAGGTTAAAATAACTACGCCCCTCCTATGCGGTGCTACTTATATGCAGTAGTCTTCAGATTATGCCTAAAATACCAGCACATGTGACTTGACATGATGAACAAATTGAAAATGTGACAGTTTCTCTTGCCAACAAGAATATATGGCCAATATAAAATATTAATACTATTGTATATTAATCTATCATATCAATAGATTACTATAGATTAATATACAATTTAAACTATTGCATATTAATCAAAGTGAAAAATTAGTTTTTTAAATAAGCCTTTAGTAATTTATGGTTGTATTTCTAAAAAACTTTGCCCAGTTACATTTATCTCTTCTTATACAGTATTTAACAACATTAAATGTTAGGTAGGTTTTTGTGCCAATTAGTTTCTGATTTTAAATGTTTACAGGACTTTAGAACCATTACTATTTTTAAAGTATCATGAGAGAAACAAAACAGTTCCTGTGAAATTTGAACAAAATCACACAATAGTAAATTATTAATGAAAGTTAAAAATTCAATATCCTGAGGTTTTGATTGACCCATCCAACAAATTTTTAAAGTTCTGACTTATGCACGACATAAGAAAACTCATAGGGTTTCGCTGCTTTTTTGTTTTTTGCCCGAAGAGAGAATGGTCAGACACAAAGTGGTGGAAAAGAAAGAACGTGAAATTTATAGGTTTCTGTCTTCTCGAACAATGGCTTACAAAGAGCATGTTGACTCCTGTCTTGTTTCCAGGTTGTTTCCGGTGCCATCGTACAATTTTCAAAGGCTAAAGGACTAACTAAGTAGAAGTAATGTTAATATTAAAGTAGACATTATTTGGTACACATTTATTCTAGATTTAACAAATGTATCTTTAGTATCTTTCTATGCTGCTATATACAAAGCATTTTATCTCACCTATATTATTCAGTGAAATTAAAAAATATTCCCTAAACAAATTCAGCACAAAAAAATACATAAGCAGAATAAAAATAAACTACTATGAAGAAAATTTGAATGCAGATAAGCATGTGGAGAAAACCTATAGCTATTAAGATTGGACCACACACTAGTTTTGAACTTGTCGAAAACAAAAGTAAAAGGGATCAGCAACCGGATTCCTGTTATTAAGAAAGAAATGTATACCAGTTTCTATAGGTTAGGATGTTTTTCATGAATATTAAAAATAATCCAGTTGAAACTGGCATTGCAATTAGGAAATACATTGGATAACTGAAAGTCCAAAGCCAAGGCCAGCTTCAAAGTTAGTTGATCCAGCTGAGTACTTGGAGATGTTATCAGGAAACTGCAATCTTTCCCATTCTTCTTTCTCCAATCTATTGTGTCAGGCTTCATCCTAACACCAGTTCTCTTGTGATTATTTAGGAGAAGGAGCCATCAGAGAGAACTACATTCTTTCTTGTTTATGTCAAATCAGGGTTTCTCAACTTGCACTTTCTTGGCGTTTGAACTTAATAATTATTTTTGTTGAGGGGCTGTCCTTTGCATTATAGGATGTTTATTTAGCATCATCTTTGGCCTCTAATCACTAGATGCCAGTAGCATTCTCCAAACAGTGACAACCAAGAATGTCTCCAGACATTGCCAATAATGCCCTTGGAAGCAATGTAGCTTGTAGTTGAGAACCACTGCTGTAAGAGAACATTGCCAATAGTGCCCTTGGAAGCAATGTAGCTTGTAGCTGAGAACCATTGCTGTAAGAGAGGCAGGGGGAAGTCCCTGGAAAACATTTTATCTGATAAAATTATCCCGAACTGCATTGCCATAAGTATATCAAACATTGCCAAGAAAATTAGAAATGCTTTCATTAGGACTAAATGGGTCAAATTCCTGGCAAAAAAGAAGGGGTCAACTTCTTTTGACTCTTATGGACTTTATAGGCAAGGGTGGTTCTTGAACTAAAGCAAGTCTCTATTAGAGAGAAAGAGATAACAGATTTAGGGCAAGTGGCTAACAATAGTAATAAAACAGTTCCTCAGATAAAAATAAGATCGATTCTGACAAATACATATAAATGTATGTGTAATATACATTTTAAATATATACAGGTATACATGCAATATACATTATATCTTTTTGCCCTGCCTCAGGTAGGAAGGAAAATTATACTAATAAAGCCAAGAAATAGAGATCAGAAGAACACTGTCAAAACTGGAGTGAGGTACAAAATTTGTCCTCAGGCATAAAATTTATCCAAAAAACTCAGCAATCAAGAAGAATAACATTTAGTGAAAATATTTAATATTAATAAAAAATATATTAAAATATTAAGTAGTGTTATCATGAATATAAATAAAATGTAATAAAATCTTTTAAACATATATTTTCTCAAAATCCAGGCTAAATGTCATAATTTCAAATAAAGACAGGTGTTGCGACAGTGCCTTGGAGAGCCATATTAGCACCTAAGGTAAAAAGTAATATAATTAGTAATACAAAGACAGGGCAGTGAGTTCTGTGCAAGGTGAGTGACTTTTAGAGATATATTATAGGCAGAACGATAGAGATTGGTGGTCAACTGGATATAGTGAGATGCGGAGACACAAAAGTTGTTGGGAAAGGGAACATAAGAAGACAGCCTGTCTGGTGGTAGCAAAAGTAAATCAAGGGAAAAATGGTGGCTGAGTTGAGATTGCAGGAGCTGAAAATCTTTATCTGCTCCTGATGTCCAAAGGCCCTTAATACACGGGTATGGAGTACATGATGAGCCCGATAGCAGCACTAATTCCTCTGCCAGGAGCTCTCAATACACCCTGACGAGAGAGTGCTCAAAGGAGGAGGTAATTCTTTAGGATATGGATGGGAAGAAGCGAGTGAGCCCTGAAATAAGGGAATCCAAGTGCAGGACTCTGGCAGTCCACTTTGATCCAGGGATTAAAAATTAGACCAGTTAGAGGAATGAATGATCAAAGGGTATGAAGGTTTAATTACACAGGAAGAGTAAGTTCTGGCGATCTACTGCACAGCATGGTGACTCTAGCCAATAAAAATGTATTGTCTATTTCAAAATAGCGAAAGAAGGATTTTCAATGTTCTCACCACGAAGAAACAGTAAATATCTGAGGTGATACATATTTTAATTAGCCTGATTTGGCCATTCTACCCTGTATCACAGGATCAAACATCACACTGTACCCCACAAAGATATATAACTATTATTTGGCAATTAAAAATAAAATAAGACCAAAAAAAAAAATTAGTCTCATGGCCTAAGAGAGTTGTAATTCAGAGAAAGCAGGTGTCAGGATGAAGACTAGCATTCTCTCCCAAACCAGGATCAGCTTTATTGGATCATGTTAGTTAACATAAACCTCTGGGATCCACTTTTACTCCCAAGTGCCCACCTAAGCACAAACTTCCAAATTCAGCATAATACTTCTACAAAATGAACCTAAACCATTGAAGTTTGGACATCCCATTTGTCTGCTGAAGGGAGAGAAATCTACGCATAGGTACCAGATTTGAGGGGAGGTTTTTTTTTTTTTTATTAAATCTGTGCACATTAATGCAATCAAGGGGTACAATGTGCTGGTTTCATATACAATCTGAAATATTTTCATCAAACTGATTAACTGTTTAAATTAAGCTGTGTACATTAACGCAATCCAGGGGTACAATGTGCTGGTTTCATATACAATCTGAAATATTTTCATCAAACTGTTTAACATAGCCTTCATGGCATTTTCTTAGTTATTGTATGAAGACATTTGAGAGGAGGTTTGAAGAAAAGGAAGAAGTTGATGACAACCTTCCGCTGGAGCTGCCACTGTTTGAATTTTGTCAGGCTGGTTCCGATATTAGTATTATAAATAGCTTTGAACACATAGACAGATAATTATAGAATGCAGGGCTAAAATGCTCTTCTCACTGAACTTTACTTCTGAGCGGTTGCTGAGCTAGGTGGTGGTCAAAGCTAGTTTTCACTGCTCCGATGAAGGAATGTGGGTTGCATCATTCAAAACCAACATGATTAAAGATATCTCGTGTAAAAGTAGCAGTGCTAAAATTAGTGGCATGTCAGGGACTCTGGTCACCATGATTATATGGTAAACTATATTTGGACATGTCGTACAGAAGGAGTTGTATAAGAGGAAGAGCTTTCTCAAAAAGCAAAATTTTTGAGCCAGACTTAATTGTGAGTGATCTAGAATTTATAGAACCCAGGAACTTCTAACATTATCCAGCTAGGCTTATGTTTAGAGCCAACTAAGATTTCGTTTAGTGGTAAACGAGGTAAAACCATCGATAATTTATAAAATGAACCTGAAGCCTTTCAAAGACCTTTCTCAAGTTTCCCATCACAGAGCTGTGGACGTCAGACCCAGTGTGTGTGTGAGTTTATTAAGGCGTTCCTCACTGCCAGAACAGGTTTACTTTACCCATTAAGGCCTCACTCAAATGGATATCAAGTATCTCCTGTGTCCTGTTACATGATGTAATTTAAAGCGAAAATACCTAGGCTTTGCTTTAACCAGAAAGTTAAAATCTTTCTCAATGGAAGCAATAGAGTATATCACTGATAAGGTGAAGGTGATCCAGTAAAGGGTCACATCTTAGCTCTTTCTGGATGAACAATGGAAAGAAACTTGTCTGCTCCCGTGTTAGGGGGCATCAATAATCCAGCCTATTTCAGCACATCAAATCCCTTGCATGTTTTGAAGCCAACCTTTCCTTATAAGTAGAACATATTAAGTCACTGTGGTGGGCTTCCCTTTGCAATGCAATGATAAGAGAACTATTGGATAATTACTTGCAACCATGCACTAGCCAGCACAGGAGACAAATAAATGCATAAGATATAATCTCGATTTTTTTTAAGCTGCCTGGTTTTTATTTTCCTTTTTTGAAATTTGAAAAGATTAAGGGGGTACGGGTTGAATTCCTTTACTCATATATATTGCAGAACAGTGCATTCTACACCTTTATGCTCACATTGCTTGAGTAGTGTGCATTGTACCCCATACCCCATAGATAATTTCTCTCCCCTCATCCCTTCCTAGCCTCTCTTATTTTGTTTTTGTTTTTGTTTTTGAGACAGAGTCTCACTCTGTTCCCGGGGGCAGAATGTTGTGACATCATCACAGCTCACAGCAACCTGGGCTCAGGTGATTCCCTTGCCTCAGCTTCCCAAGTAGCTGGGAAGGTGCCAGCCACAACGCCCGGCTATTTTTAGAGATGGGGTTTGCTTGCCTTTGCTCAGGCTTGGTCTCAAACTCCTGATCTTAGGAGATCCAGCCACCTGGCCTCCCTCCTTTTGAGTTTACAGCATCCACTATCCCATTCTGTATGTCCTTGTTATGCAATAGTTTAGCTCCCACTTATAAGTGAGAACACGTAGCATTTATTTTCTGTTCCTGAGCTAACAATTTTAAAGGAGAAGGAAAATGATTAAGAAATCTAAAAATTCTGACTCAAGATTTCTATGAGCAATGTCACAAGACAAATACAAAGCCAAAAGAGAGAAAGTTCCCATCCATCTGAAGGAAGAGAAAACACTTATGGTAAGGGGAGGACTTCAGGGAGAGGGGAAATGAGGGCCATGTTCAAGATCCTGTAAGTGCCCATGTGCTTGGTGCATAAAGTAAGAGCAGGAACAGAGAAGAAAGGATGCATGGATGGGTGGTTGCAGCATTGTAAAGGGCACTCATAAGGGAGAGAGGAGCTTAATTTACCAGGTGGCCATAAAGTTCATGTGCAATTTAATACAGTTATCTATTTAAAATTGCACACAAACTTCAGGGGTACCCTGTATAATCCTGCGCTACTCTGAGGGGAGAAAACCACAGAATCAACACAGAAGACATTTGTGACCAAATGTGTGGGGTTCCCCACACACACACACACAAATCAATTAATCAATTCTTCAGCAGGCACCAGCTGGGTGTCTTCTAATTCAATTCTAATACTATTTACATGGACACAGCATCAGATCCTAAGGTTAAGGGTTTAGGATTATGAGACTCTCCCCTGGGTCAAGCACCAGTTGCAGATTGGGGACTCCAGAACTTCAACCAGTTGACCTCAAGTTGGGGTTCCCACAACCCGTACGCAGATTCAATTAATTTACTAGAGTGGCTCACAGAATTCAGGGAAACACTTGCATTTACCAGTTTACTATAAAGGATATTTTAAAGGATACAAATAAACAGTCTGTGGGGTCAGGAAAAGTGGACTTTCTCAGGAAAGCGCCTTGTGCTCCTAGATATCCTTAACAGAGTACAGTGAAGTCATGCTTATGGAACTGCTGCCTGCCATGTTGCTGCTATTGTTCCCCTGGGTATAAAGGCACACAGGACCTTTCCCCATGTGGATTGCGGACTGTGGATCACAGATTGTGATGTGTAATTTAGTTCCCCAGTGGCCAGGAGCTAGGGCAGACCTCCCACATAACTTAGCTTACCAGCTGCCCAAGAGCTGAATAAAGCATGTTACCCCTGCCCTCCATGCCTGTCTCTCTCCAGTCTGGCCAAATTAGAGCACTGGCATTATGCAGGCAGATGAAGAGATACACAGGGCAAGTTCTAAGGCTTGAACTCCCATGAGTTTCCCTGTCCAGAAGTTCCCTCCCTGCCCTTTTATGGAGACTTTGTTGATTACGCACGATTGAAACCTAGACAACCATGTAGAAATGTGATCGGACAAAAAGGGTATGAGCTAATACTAACGGGTGAGTGGGGAAGCCCAGCAAGGCTGGATGTTCAGATTCTTCTTGGGCTCTCCCTCCAGTCTTACTCCTTCCAGGAGGAAGGGTAGGACCCCTTTTGAAATCGGGCTCTTATGACCAACAGTTGGACAAGGTAGGTCAGAGAATTTCTTTATGGCCAGATCCATGACAGAAAGGCAAGGGAAGATTAGCATATTTTAAAAAATTTTTATGGTCTGCTGTCAGGACAAATACCAAGGGTTATGGGAATTGTGAGCCAGGAAGTCTGGGCAGACACATAGACACACACACCTCATAATATCACAGGTAGCCACAGATTCATCTCATGACATCACAGATAACCATAAGTCTTACTAAGAAGGGGCAATGACAAAGCTGTACCCTTGAGAGGATGAACTGATAGGAGGATGTTGGGGGGAATGGATGTAAAGACCAGCTGGGGACCATTGTCAGTGTTATCACAGGCTATAGCGACAGCCTTGCTATTGGGGAAAACTCGAAGTCAAGTAAGAAAAGTACAGTATTAACATCTGTGAAATGTCCTTCTTTTTGGAAGGATGACTTCTGAGCTCTGACATTCTAATTTAAGTCTTCAACCAAAAACCTCTCTACATCCAACTTTCCCATCTCCTGCTATTTTCACTCCTGGGAAGAGAATTTAACATCATCTACCAATAAATGATAAATTTCCCTCAATTAGACTGTGACCACCCTAGGAACAATTCAATGGGGCTGCTGATGTGCCACTTATCTTATTCAAGAAAGTTACACATTCATCTGCGTAAATCAGTTCCAGCCATGAAATATCCAAGGAGCCCATTAACACTTCCCTTTCGTCCACAAAAAGTAAGAAGTTAGGAGATGGGGCAGAAACATCCTATGAGTGTAAATTGGGTCAGTTCCTTTCAATCCCACTTAAACACATGCTATTTAAACATCAGTATTTTTTAAAATCACATAATTCTGTGATGAAATGAGGGCCTTGGGGGACAGGGTTTTCCTTATAGTCTTATAAAAAGGATATATACCTCTAGAAAGGCAAATAGGGCTATTCTGTCCCTGTAAATATGGCATTAAGATGTTTATTTCCTATTAACATGTCATTTGCTAAAGAACAGTTTCATAGCCTCTTCAAGAGACGAAAGCACCATGACACACTTTTCCTTTTTTATGTGAGATGTTGATATGGTTTGGGTGTTTGGCTCCTCCAAATCCAAATCTCATGTTGAAATTTGATGTCCAGTGTAGCATGTGGGGCCTGGTGGGAGGTGTTTGGGTCATGAGGTCAGAGCCATCCGCCATGAACGGCGTGGTACCCTGCCCATGATAATGAGTGATTCCTCACTTTATTAGTTCACAGGAGAGCTGGATATTTCTTTCTTTCTTTTTCTTTTTTTTGAGACAGTCTCACTTTGTCGCCCTCAGTAGAGTGCTGTGGCATCACAGCTCACAGCAACCTCCAACTCTTGGGCTTAAGAGTAGCTGGGACTATAGGCGCCCACCACAATGCCCAGCTTTTTTTGCTGTTTTATTGTTCCAGGTTCAAACCCACCACCCTTGGTATATGGGGCCGGTTCCCTATCCTCTGAACCATAGACAATGCCTGAGAGCTGGATATTTCAAATCACCTGGCACCACTTCCTCCTTTTCTTGCTCCCACTCTTGTCATGAGACACACTTATTCCCCCTTCACCTTTCAACTGGATTGAAAGCTTCCTGAACCCTACCAGACAGGATGCTTCCTGCACAGCCTACAGAACCATGAGAAAAATAAACCACTTCTCCTGATGAATTACCCAGCCTCGGTATCCCCTTTAGAGCAGTGCAACTGGACTCATACGGATGTGTTTGAACCAGATAGTTGTTTTTTATATAAGAGGGAAGGTTTAGACTACTTTTTAAAGCCAGAGAATATAAGGAAAAATAATGTAGCAAAGATTATTGAATCTAATGGGATGGAAAATAGTTATCTTCTCCAGATAACTCTCCCTTCCACAAGTTTATCACTCTCTATGACAATTGTATTTAGCTGAGCATAACGGAAAAGATCGTTAAGCCAAAAGCATTAGAGCTGCAACTCTTAGAACAACATCAACATAATCTGATGAAGGGATTTCAGAAAAAAATGGACACATGAGTGTCTGTATTCTCCTATTTGGGATAATACTAAGTTGCTCAGTAATTACATGACAGCCAGCGGAGTTTGTCATTGGCGGGGAGTAAAACAACAGATCTGAAAAGACGTTGAGCTAAATGGACGGGCAGTGTCCGTGCCTATCTACTTATTTGTAGAAAATGGTAAGGATGAAGTGCAATGTTCGCAGGCACATGCCAAAACTACTTGAAAACTCCAGCAGGAAAGATAGGGAAATTAAAAAGGCTAGTGGTTTTCGAAAGTGTTAGTGAACTAGCAGTTCATATATAAATGACAAAGGAGAAAAGCATGATAAAACATCTGGCTCATGGTTCCCAAAGGAACTTTGGGTCCAACCTAGAAGCTTGCTTTTTGCTCACATAATGGAATCCAGATGAGGCCAGGCAGGGATAAAATGTTGGACTCTGCCACCTCTGCCAGAGGTGCTCCAGCTCTTCCTCAAACCTTCCTGAATTAATACCTTTGTTTCTATTCAGACAAAACTGTAGAACTGCCTGAGGATAACAACTGTCTCAAAATCACGGAAAAAGAATCTTGTGTTTGAAATTATATAATGTATTCAGTTCCTAATACAAGGGCAAATATGTATTTTTCACTTCTTTTCTGGCATTAAAAGTTAAACAAGTGTCCTAAAGCCAAGAACTGATTCATAAATTTATCAATAGTATATTTTCTAGGTCTAAAATCAGTCATGGAATGCCAACGTCATTCTATCATGTACATTCGTAGAAAGAGAAGGGGGAGGATTCAGAGACAGACACAGAGAGAGCTGATAGGGTTTGGGACATGTTAAAATACATTTTGATGGGGTTCAAAATATGGTAGCTTGTCATTTGAGGAAACAGCAGAAAGCAAGAAGGCCTTTCCAGACTTTTCTCGCCTTTCTACCTCTGAAGTAAGACCATAAAACATTCATTTCAGGGGATGCTCATCATATACCAAGAGGAAAGGAACATTCTTACCACCAAAGACCCAGAGATGCCAAGAAAAATGTGAACAAACAGGTTGTTTTTTTTTCAGAGACAGAGTCTCACTTTGTCACCCTTGGTAGAGTGCTGTGGATTCACAGCTCACAGCAACCTCCGGCTCCTGGGCTTTGATTCTCTTGTCTCAGCCTCCTGAGTAACTGGGACTATAGGCACTCGCCACAATGCCCTGCTATTTTTTTGCTGCAGTTTGGCCGGGAATGGATTTGAACCCACCACCCTTGGTATATGTGGCCTGCACCCTACTCACTGAGCCACAGGTGCCACCCAACAAACAGGTTTTGCTAGATTCCTCTGTTTAGTACCATTAGATTAGATTCTTTTTCTTCCAATCCTATTTCTCCATGGCTCCCCACTCTTCATCAATCTAAGAACAAACATACGTGAGCTTCCCCGTTTCTTTGAATCGTCTTTTCGGAAGGCTCTCATGTCATGTGAAACTCACTGAAGTGTACTGTCTTTCTCACTTTGGGCTATTTCAAAGCTGTTGGTTATTTCAAAGGTTTTCTTGAGAGTTGACAGTATAAGATATCTAGAAGTAACAAATTTCACAGAATAATGCCTTTTATTTGCCATTATAAATATAAGTATATTGTGCTATTCAATGTCAACCACTATGCTAAATACTATACGTTCATAACTTTATTTGATCTCTACAATAATTTCATGAGTAAACGTGCACCCATTTTACAGATGAAAAGGAATCTCAGCCTATGAGAAGATAAGGGAAGGAGTTAAGATTTCAACTCTGGTTTCTTTGACTCAGATTCCAAAGGCCATTGATGAAATATCTTCAAAAGGGATCTCATGATTGGTTTTATGTATCAATAATTGCTCCTGGTTCCTAGCAGTTTAACTGACAAGCAATTAACTATTCATTTGACTTGCCATCTGAAAATTGTTTGCATCAATAATTATTTACAAGTACAAAAAGAAAAACTTGTTAATATTTTTTGCTATCATTAGAAATAATGCCTCTGATCACTAGCTAAAGAAAAATGTCTGGGCTTTTCTTGTTTCCAGTGCAAATGTAAAAAGCATTTAAAATTCCTGGGCAAAATAGTCATATGCCATTCATAGAATACCTAATAGGCTCTTAAGAAAAAACAAAAAAACAACAAAAAATGCCATTTTTTCATTCTGAAAAGGAATCAGTAGGATTTAGTACTATGATTGTGTGTCTCCAAGGCAAACACTACAGGTTCATTGCTAATCAAGGTATCTCCTCTGTTTAGTTGACCTTTTCATTCATAAACTTGGGAGAGTAAGTTGTTATAGTTGTATACATTCTCAATCAGCTAAAGAACAGCCTTGAGTTTCACTTCTCTCATGTATTATCCTGCTCCTATGAACCCTGCAGAAATTGGGAATTGGCCCAAACTGTTATCAATTTTGACACTTAGGTCAAAATTGATATATGGTCCATGAAGAATGAACCACAAGATATTTGGTTTAGGAATGTCCTTTCATTATACCAAAAGTTAAAAATAAAAGTTTTTATTTGTCTTAATGCTTTTTAGATCTATATAGCCCTTCTATATAAAAACATAGATATATGTCAACTCCCCACACTACCAATCCTTAAGAGAAATGATCTCATTTGAAAATTATAGTTATTTGCTAATATTCCCCCTAATATTTATACTTGTTGATTAATACATAAATTAGAGTTTATATTACAAAGTGATTCTTGAATGCTTAATTCTGTAAATCCTTCCAGAACAATTTTTTCTATTTGGAATTTCTCTAAAGAGAGTTATAAATTCTGGCAATTTGATCTTATTAGTTCTTATAGAAATAGCAAGACTTTTTATATTCGGGAAGATAAAATACAATTTATGTATCACTGGCTATAAGTAAGCTTTTAAATTTTTCTCTTTTGTAACCAGAGCCTTGGAAATTCATCAAAAGGTAAAAAGTGTATCCCTAATTTATCTAATAGCTGGCAGCATTTCTCCTTGTGAATAAAAAATTGTCTTTTCTTCTCTCCTCCGTAACAATGGGAGCAGTATTAGTCACAGTTTGCATGGAAATCTGACAATAAGAGAAAGCTAACATTTCTCTCCAGGCCTAATAAAAATGTCCAGTAGCCTTTTGTGAGGATATAAAATATGACTCAAGATACCAGCCACAACAAAGTAAAGTTGGAGGGAAGAAAAGAAAAAGACAGTAAAGACTCACTGTTTCTGTACCACTTACAAGTATCCTAAAGCTACGTTTTATAAGAGAAATTCTACTTCAGCATCTCTGTCAATCCTCTCTATAGCCACTAAAAGGAGAGAAAACCTCCTTCCCCATTACAAGCAGACAAAAGAGGAGTCTTGCTGGTAAGGTTAGCATCTGTCAATATCAGGCATAGAACAACAGCAAAGCCGCTCTTTGAATTGTTTGCTTAATAAGATCTCCCAGTGAATGGAAGAGAGCTACAGCTTGGGGGTTCACAGGAACACAGTATTGCACGTGCATTATTTTAGATAGAAAGGAAGATCATTTAAGTGAAGCAAGTGAGGAGAGGTGAATTTGTCATTTTATTATAATTTGAGAGTTTGCATCGAAAACAAAGTGGATTTTCTAAACATTGTCCATAAGCATGATAATTAATATCTTTTGTCCCAGACAGCTGATTTTTCTCTGGAACATTCTTATGTGTAATGGCTTCCATTCATGGTTGGTGTTCCATTTGTGAACCACTGCTATAGAATTTTAATGAGTTTCATGTTAAACACCTATTAGAATCCATTCTTTCCGACTCCTTCTATAGGGAGCAGCCTATCCATCCTTCCAGAGTTTATCATTATTGCCTACTGCAAAGGATAATTTATTCCAATTTTTAACAGTAGTTTCAAGAAACATAAAATAATTACTATGGTCTCCTAAAAACTCCATATTCAATTCCAAATGCTCTGTTTTCTACATTAATTATAGTAACTGCTATAATGTGTCCTGTCCTTATAGGGCAATCCAATGACCCATTTAAACCTGTCAACAATCAGCAAAGGTATTAGTTTCTGCTGAAGAAACAGGGGATTAAAGAGTTTAAGCATTTGCCCAGGGATATGAGGTCAGAATCACAGCCTAAACTCTCATTATACCACACATCATGCATGCCATGTAACATTCACGAAATAACTTTAGCTTTTAAACAATAACTTTTCACCAAAAAATGAATATGTTTCTGGGACCCATGAAAGCTATTATGGCTGAATCCAGAGCACAGCTGATAATGATCTTCTTTTCTGGGTCAGGCCTTGGAAATCTTATGGCTCCAGAGTGTCTTCCAGTAGCTTCTCCTAAAAGTTTTCAATATGACCATTTCCATTTGTGATTTTGCTTTTAGTCTTAAAATCATACTGGAAAGACAGGGAAAAAACAAACCAACCAACCAACCCTGGCTAATTTTACATTTGAGTGTCTTTAGTGTTTACTTAAACTTCTTAATTAACCTAAAGAAATCGGTACATTAACTGCCTGAATCAGTGTTTAGATGTTATTTGGAAAATTTTTTAAAATGGCTTTACTCAAATATATATCTTAAAAGAACACTGAATGTGCACTTTCAGGTCTAGATGCCACTGTGGAAAATTCTATAGTAAATACTATTTCAGGGAAGTGCGTAATTACCTGGTGATTTCAGGCTGTCCATGTAGAAGAATTGAACAATATATTTCTTGTATGATCGCCCATTTCACAAAAGGAATAAATATTACTTTTACTAAGGGCTTAGCGAAAAGTGTTGATGTGCTAGAGCCCGCTCACACTTCTGAAAGCTGAACGTGCACATCTTTTGTCGAGTCTGTGTTTGCTATCATCAAGTTAGTGACCTGCAATTGGCCGTGGTGAGGATATTTACACCATGGAAAGTGGCAGATCACAAATCAAGCCTGCCTCCTCTTGGCTTCTATTTTTACCCACTTGTTAAACATTTATCCACAAAATTCTGCCTAAATGAGATAAGACATCAGTAACAAATACCGGAGTATGCCCTCATTGCTTCAGTGCAAAGAATGCTGCCTGCTGGCTGCTCATAGCTGTACCTTAGACAGCCTGGTGGATGTGGGCTACAAAGACACAGACGGGAAAAAGGCCACTAGAGCTCCAGAGTTCTTGTGGGCTCATTTATGGGCTTTGTTGCAACTTCATCACAACTGAAATTCTCCTTTTGCCCAACCCTGCTTCCTTCTCTCTAAGAAGAAGTCCCCTAAACTATGTGCACAATCTCTCTCCCTCACAGTCTGCTTACTGGGGAATCTGATTTAAGATCTATGTGTGACATTATCTGGCACATGATTAGTGCTCAGTAAATGTTAGTTGTTAATAATATATTTGTAATCATTTTTTCACTGCACCTTAGATACCAAACTAGTTGTTGGAGATAGAGGGAAATGATTTTAGGTAACTTAAGTTAAAAAAAGATTCTGCGATGGATAACAACAACAATAAAATAATGGATTTCTACAAATTTAACTCTTCAAAATGCTACATCTGAATCAAGTATTTTCAAACGTGGCCAAGCAGACCACCATGGCTAAACTTGTCTCAGGTAATGAAAGAATGTTAGAAGTTCATCAAATTTAGGTTGGTGATCCTTAAACACATTTAATTTTAAACTGAAAAGACACTGTATTCAGAGATCTCTTAACTGTAATATGAACGGAAAATGGATAGTACAACAGTTCCGAGAAGGGTGATTAAGACAATGTTTCTTTAGTAATCTGTTTAGCTGATAAAAACCTTCTTTGGTCCATTTCAGAAATAAAAAGTATAAAATTGAGTGTGGTGGCCATGTTACTCTCCTCTGAGATCACAGGGGATCGGAGCATGATGCCTCCCTGGAGATTACTCAATGAGAATCACAACGGAAAAACACTGGCTAGCCATTCACAACCATCCAGTAAAATAATATTCTGTGTACATTCTTGGTTATGCATGAATGCCATGATGGCTACTAGGGGATTAATTATTTTATTTGGAATCATAATATTTCTTAGAACCCTGCGAGGAATTTTATAAAATTAAGCCATAATGATTCACATCCTGGTCATATATTAAAAGAAAATATCTCAAATACATTAGAAAGACCATTGTTAAAACATTCCTTTCCATGTATTAAAAAATTATATTACCTTAAAGGATTATAGCTTGGTATGTGATTTCCAGCACGGAATTCTAACTAGTTAGCACTGCAGTGATTGTACATTATTACAGGAGCAAGCTACCTTGATTTTCTTTCTTTATTCATTTGCTAACTTATAAGTTTACTCAGACAACTAGGTAAGACAACAGAGAAGTCACTGAGGATGGTGGCAGAAAAATATTTATTTATTTATTTATTTATTTATTTATTTATTTATTTATTTACTTTTGAGACAGAGTCTTACTTTGTCACCCTCAGTAGAGTGCTGTGGTGTCACAGCTCACAGCAATCTCAAACTTTTGGACTTAAGCGATTCTCTTGCCTGGGCCTCCCAAATAGCTGGGACTACAGGTGCCCACCACAGCTTCCAGCTATTTTTAGAGACGAGGTCTCACTGTGGCTCAGGCTGGTCTCGAACTTGTGAGCTCAGGCAATCCAGGCAAATCCCCCTCCCAGAGTGCTAGGATTACAGGCATGAGCCACTGCGCCCAGCCCGAAAGAAATTTTTTAGGAATGGTTATTTCCCTGATAAGAACCATAGTTTTTTATTTGTTCGTTTGTTTTTTTTATTGACTCATAGCTGTGTACATTAATGTAATCATGGGGTGTGATGTGCTGGTTTTATATAAAGTTTGAGACACACACATAAAGAAACAAAATTAATCTGAAGTAGAAGCAGTCCCAGATATCCCCCAGTAAGTCCTACTTGCTTGTGTAGATAGCGTCACCCTGCTCCACCCTGCTCCACCGCATCCTTTGTCCCCATTATCCTTCCTAGTGAGTCTATGAGGGGCAACCAGTCACAGAACTAAATCCCCGGACCCGCCAGTCTGAAGGCAGCCTATCAGAGGCCTTTGTTGGGATTTGTCCCTAGGAAAATTTCTTGCTTTTTAGATGGGACAGATGCAAAACAAACGCTGTAGACAGTTTTTTCCCCACTACCTCCGTAAGAAAGCTAAGGCAAAAACACATGAAACCATTTCCAAGTTCTCAGCCATGAGGCCCCAAGAGCTGGCTTCTATCACTGACCCCAGATACAAGGTGGTTTTCTTGTACGCAAGCTCAAGTCAAGTTACTCACTCATTCAGTTACTGGGTACAGCTCCAGGTTTTGTGGGGCCTGAGGCTTATACCATTTGGGTATCCTCTTAGAATCTAAAAATGAAATTGTTAATGTCCAACCAAGTATAAAAGTGATTACTTATATTGGAGGAAAAAGAAAACTAAAAAGTTCTGGACACTTGAAGGGTCACCTCTCTAGTAATTTGCCACACATGCTTGCACAGAACTGCTTCCCAGCTGTCACCTGGCTTCCTTTCCCACCTAGAACTCTCTATGAAAACTGGCAATTCTTGGGCACAAGGGAGCCTGTGCATGGGAGGGACCCCAAGCTTGGGTTTCACCAGCTTTGTGGCAAGTTTGCCTCCAGCAGCGCAAATGTCTAAATTGCAATGGGAGAATAAAGAGAGAAAGGGCACCCCCGGGCCCTAGAAAAGGCTTCGCAGAGGGGGAACTCTCACTGGAGGATCGATCAATGTTGGAAAACAGGAAGTGAATGGGGAGCCAAGATTGCATGAATTCTTCACACAAAGTGATGGTGTCGAGAAATAACAGCACGTTTCAGAAAGTGTACTTATTTGTGAAGAGAAATGAGACAAAGGGAAGACTTCAGGGTGATGACCTGAGAATCCCTCCCCATCTAGTCCCAGGATGCGGCTGTTGAATGTGTGGTTCCCCTTCGCCCCGCGGCTCTCCCTCCTCGTCTTCGCTTCCTCGGCCTTTTCACTTCCAGGAGGGAGGATACTTCAAAGCTTTGCTTCCAAGATTTTATGTGTAACATATGCTTTCCATTCTCGGGATGCTCCACTAAATCCTAATATTGTGTCCTTGTCTTTAGAATAAACGCAGCACTCAGAAAAGGCGAGGACCAAAGCTGCACCATAATACCAAGCGACAGGGCTTCCCTCTTTCACAGTAGGGCCCTTAAGACATTAAGAAGCTTAACAGGAATAACAAACACCTCCCTTGTCAATAGAGGATCCGTGTCACCCAAAGTTCACTAGCAGTGGTGCCGGATGGAGTAGTGCGGAAAACTAGGGGAAATTTTTTAAGTAGAGGCAAAAGATATTGCGTATATGTAAAAATTGGTATATTCAATATTAAAATCGAATAATAAAAAATTTAACTCTTCATAGAATTACACAAGGATTCCAATATGTAAAAAGAATGTGGGTTCAAAGTCTGCTCCCCACGTACTCCCCTTTTCTGAGTCAGACTGAAGAAAAAGATCACATCACCCTGGGCACGGTGAGCTTTGGTGCATTCTGCTAACTGCAGTCAGGACCAGCTTGCTTTAGTTCATACCATGACACAGTCAAAACTAAAGACTAGTCTGGGTGTGTGTTCTGGAGGAATGGGGGTTTGGGAACTTTCTAGCGTCCAGGTTTGAGGTTTGTTTTAAAATGCCCACAGCTGCAGGATTTAGGATCCTGTAGGATTCCTGGACTGTCCATGGCTATACCGTCAGTGTCCTACCAGACATCCTGTCTTGCAAAACTGTGATGCTAGCTCCAGGCAAGCATCAGAGGGCCAGGCCTGGGCACTTGGTGAACAGATGCTGCTATCGGCCTCACCTTCTCTGCCCTGTACTGGCTGTGGAGGCACCGCCTTCTCCCTTCACGTTCAGACACTGTCCTAACGCTGCTCTTCTCTCCCTGGGACAGAGCGTGACGTGCCCAAGTGTGCTCTCTCCCTTTCCTCATCACCTGCCCACAGCATTTGTTTGATTCTCCCTTGGCTTAGGTGAGACCTTCCAAAATAATTATAATCACTAAGAAAACTTCTTCCTGCTATCGTAGGTTTGAAGCTCTGTATGAATGCCTACTTATTTTAGACTATCTTCCAGAGTGGTCCAAAGGTGTGGCCATGTAGTAAGATCAAATTCCTGTGGCAAGGTCAGCACCTTCTTCCAATAAGAGGGAGAGAGGAAACAGGAGTTATTATTCCTAGTGTTATTTGCAGGCAAAATGTCCTTCCCAAAATAGGCTGAAATCAGGAAGGCAGTTATTAGAATAAGTAAGGCATTATAGGATTTGGGGAGAGATCAAGCTACCTGAAGGGGTTTCCTAGCAATTACATCAAGGCAAAATGATCCCTACATTTGAGATGGAAGAAGACATATTTTGAAAGCCAATGGGTCCAATAGGTGAACTTTCCAGGACAGGAAAGGCAGAACTCTAATTTCCAAGGGTCCTATCATGTGACCTTTCTCCACTTATCACTAACCTCATACCACCTACACTTAATGTTTAGGAAGCAAGAATGTTTCTATACAAGTTACAAATGATGAAAGATGATATATACAGATTTGTGTACCAGTTACAAATGATGAAAGATGATATATATGGATTTGCGTACCAGATGCTAGTCACCTTTTCTTCTTGCCATCTATTACCTGTATCTCAGTATATGTGAATTCCGTTAGTGTACGTGGAATGGCTCCTAGGTCCTCGACTCTAACCTAGCCCCTGTTGGGCAACTTGAGAGATTACAAAAGGTCTAGAATGTTCATGGCCTGCCATGTGGGAAACAGAATTGACTTTCACAAGACATTTTAATCCGACAGTATACTTTGCAAAGTACAGTATCCTATCTCGAAAGACCCATCCAAATAGAAACAGAACAAATGCTATTATCACGTGCAAGTGTTCATAACTAGGGTTCTAGCCTCAGACTTTCTTCTTTGGTCACCCTGCACTCTTTTTTTTTTTTTTTAAATGATGATATGGTCTCTATTTTTTTTTTGTAGAGACAGAGTCTCATTTTATCACTCTCGGTAGAGTGCTGTGGCGTCACAGCTCACAGCAACCTCCAGCTCCTGGGCTTAGGCGATTCTCTTGCCTCAGCCTCCTGAGTATCTAGGACTACAGGTGCCTGCCACAATACCTGGCTATTTTTTTTGTTGCAGTTTGGCCGGGGCTGGGTTTGAACCCGCCCCCCATGGTATATGGGGCCAGCGCCCTGTCCACTGAGCCACAGGCACCCCCCTCGACATGACTTCTAGATCAGTTCTTTCTTGGCCTTTCTGTTCTGGTGGTGGTGGCAGTCATTTCATTCTGGTTTTCCCAGCTAAGATTAGATAAGAACAAACCTAGACCTCTGTCGGGTGCTTTTTCCAAGGAAGGGCACACATTGGGCAGGGATTGCTAATAGCCGTGGTAGCTAATTAAGCTTTCTAGAACTCTCACTAATTATTTAGACCTCATCGCTCATTCTGTAATTCGTTGCCAAAATTTCGAACACATCCAAAGGCATTGGATCATCATATAAAGGTCTTCCCCAAAATGCTCAGGGAAAGTGAAAGAACAGCTTTTTTTTCATGCATTTTGAAAATCCGAGTTCATTTCCAAATTTAGTAGGAAAAGTTGGGGAATGAGAAAGTTTTGCTTTTCTAAATCATATGCTTCATGCCATGTTGTATGATCTGAGAAACAAAAACAGGCAAAAACCAACGGTGTACTGAAGATGTTTAAGGAAATGGATAATCAGGTTAGTTAAGGATAACTGGCTATAAATCACTCCAATTACTAGGTGCATATATGTTACAGTGTCGCGCTGTGAGATGGTACCAGGCATCTTGCAGAGCCCTGAGAGAAACAGCAGGAAGAGTCATTTGAAAGCGCACAGTGAGCCACACGTAAGGCAAGACTGGGTCCCGCAGGAGAGGGAACCCAGACTTCCTGGGGAGGGGACGATGGCTAATCAGCATCTCATCACTTAACAGCTCAGTTAACAAATTTAGACAAAAAGCAACTGAAAACTTCATCCCTAATTATCAAACCCCCTTGGAGCTTAAGTTTCCAGAGGCTTTACTAAGAGAATGGGTGTCACTAATCAATGATGACACTGAGTGAGGCACTTCCAAGGAGCGCTTTTTCTGAGAGATGTTGGCTAACCCAGCAGGAAGAGTCTGCCCTGAAATGCTTCTTGCTTCAGGGTTAATTATTTGTCTTTTCTCCCCAGAGCCAATAGGCGCTTGAAGGAAGAATGAAAGCCTATTGCTGAATTCCAGGAGGGCAGAAAGGATCAACTCTGCTGGAGTCTCAGCGACTAGTTAGTTTTTGGATTGTTTTTGTCTTGGTGAGGGTGAAATTCCTTGAGCCTGACCAAAGGATGGTCACTGTTTTTACAGAGGAAAGGAGTTTTTTTACTGACTAATATTATTTTTGATATGCAGGCTTTCACAAAACTTTCATTTTAAGATATTCTGACAATATGGTGGTATGTTATGATTAATGTAAAAGTAATATAGAGGTAGCAAAAGAAAACTACACGCAGATGGGTAATAACTGGGTTACATTTCATTCTTGAGAGAAATAAAAATCCTTTTGTTATGTGGGTTATTTTTCTCTTAACAGGTTAGGTAGTAACATACAGATGAATCACCTTCTGGGTTTGAATCTGCACTGAAAGGATTTGAGCTTTGTATGTGTATGTGTTTTAGAATTAAAATTTTTAACTTTAGCATATAGAAAAAAATAATCCTTGAAAGCATTTTAACTTCTAAGGTAATATTTAATGTTCAGGAAATTTCACAAAAATAATTCAAATAAGTCTAAATTAAAATTAAGTTTATTTTTGGCTCAGCACCCATAACTCAGTGAGTAGGGCTCTAGCCACATAGACCGAGGCTAGTGGGTTCGAATCCAGCCCAGGCCTGTCAAACGACAATGACAACTGCAACCAAAAAGTAGTCGGGCGTTGTGGCAGGTGCCTGTAGTCCCAGCTACTTGGGAGGCTGAGGTAAGAGAATCACTTAAGCTCAAGAGTTTGAGGTTGCTGTGAGCTGTGATGCCATGGCACCCTACCAAGGGCAACATAGTGAGACTCTGTCTCAAAAAAAAAAAAAATTAAGTTTACTTTCTTTCTTTTTTTTTTTTTTCTTTTTTTAGAGACAGCATCTCAAGCTGTCACCCTGAGTAGAGTGCCATGCCATCACAGTTCACAGAAACCTCAAACTCTTCGGCTTAAGCAATCCTCTTGCCCCAGCCTCCCAAGTAGCTGGGACTACAGGCGCCCGCCTCAACGCCCAGCTATTTTTTGGTTATAGTTGTCATCGTTGTTCGGCGGCCTGGGCTGGATTCGAACCCACCAGCTCCGGTGTATGTGGCTGGCGCCTAAGTTTATCTTCTTAATGGAAAATTAATTTGGCCCAAATGATCTTTATGAGGTCCTGATAATATTTTAAATACAAAATATTCCTGCAGCTTTTTCTGTAACATTTCACACTAAGGCCTCACCATCCATGCTGTAGGACCTTGTCACATTTAATGTCATTTTTGGTTTATGTAGCTGACTCCCCATTATACTTTGAGCTCTTTGAGGGCAGAGTTCATACCTAGTCACTCCTCTTTACCTAAAATTTAAGTAAATATTTTCCAGACTTCATCCATCTAAGTGGCAGGCTAAATAAAATCCCCCTAAATAAAAATCCCACGTCCTAAGCCTTGAAACCCATGAATGTGTTATCTTACATCAGTGATTTGATTTTCTTTTTTTTTTTTTTAGTGATTTGATTTTCAACTAGTGTGCCACGGCACACTGATGTGCCATGAAAGGATCTTAGGTGCGCTGCAAACATTTTCAAAGATCATTAATTAAATTATTGTTGAAAGAAGTTCAATGCACAATAAGGATATTCTTTTCTTAATGTTTTTCTTTTTTGATCAACATAATTTAAGTGTGTCACAGAAGTTTAACTATAGGTTCAAGTGTGCTGAGAGATAAAAAAGGTTGAAAAACACTGCCTTATGTCACGACTTTGCAAAGATGATTGAATTATCCAGGTCAGCCCAATGTAATCTTAAGAGTCCTTTATAAGAGGAAGGCAGACAGCTCAGGATCAGTAATAAAAGAAGTGGTGAAGGAAGCAGTGGTCAGTGACCCAGGGATTGCAGGAGGACTCTAGAAGCTAAAAAAAGTCAAGGAAATGGATTTAGTGCCTCCAAGGGAACCTGCCTATACCTTGACTAAATCTGAGGTAGTTTGTTACAGCAGCAATATGAAACTAATACAGTCTGTTATAATTTGGTGTATTAAAAGCATTTGTTTTCCTCAAGGTCAGCTCTAATGCACCTCCTTGTATCACCTGTTCTTAGAAAAGGCAGTAATTCTGGTAATTATATGAAAAGTGAAAACTCTTGGGCTTCTAAGTCAAACTTCCTAGATCTAAAGCATAGCTTTGTGCTACTTATGTGTCTGACCTTGGTATAATTTAATCTTTCAAAACCTCAGTCTGTCTCTGATATAATGGATCTGATGGCAGTTATTCTAAGACTGGCTATTTTGCCTCTGAGAATTAGTAAGTCTGGGTGCATGTATGTGTTCACATATTAGTAAGTATATGGTAATTAGACAGTAATTTTATTTTAATTAGAAAATATAAGTATAAAAATATTGACTGGGTCTAAACAGATTGCCTTGCAAAGACACAGATCCTGGTTGGAAGTCACTCGTGTTTTCATCCATTACATATATATGGCACTGGGCTGCTGCAGAGCGTAGGTGAAGAGGAATTTTCCAAGCATTTAATATTCCAACAGGCTCAGTAGCTGAGCATAAATCCAGAACACACTGTAAGTTAAAGTCTGTTAGAATACCTGCAGTTCTCTTCACATAGCATGTTCTCTTGGTTGCCGGGGCCTTGCACCTGCCATGTGCCCTCTACCAGGAATGTCCTCCTCCATCCTACAGCCATCAGCCCATTTCTCCCCTAGCAAGAATCTGGAATCTCTGTGACGTATCCCTGCCTTCTCATGCTCTCATTTATAAACTCTTCCCTTCTCTCAACATATTTTCCAAAGAATCTCCTTGAAATTGCATCAATTTCCCTATCAGTCCTTCGAGAACTGCTCAGCCTTGAGTATCGTGTTAGGCACTGATCATATAATTTAGGAAATTCAAAGACTAGATTACCTGATAAATCAGTGTATGACAGTGACCAGCAGTTTAAGTTACATCAAGCACATATTCCCTTCCACCAATACACACACATACACACAAATACCTTATAATAAGTTTACATATTAAAATAAGCATTTTCATCCCCAATATATATATATTTTTTTACAGCCAGAGTCTTACTTTGCCAATCTCGGTAGAGTGCCCTGGCATCACAGCTCACAGCAACCTCCAGCTCTTGGGCTTAGGCGATTCTCTTGCCTCAACATCCCAAGTAGCTGGGACTACAGGTGCCCACCACAATGCCCAGCTTTTTTTTTGTTGTTGCAGTTTGGCCAGGGCCAGGCTCGAACCTGCCACCCTCATTATATGGGGCCAGCATCCTACTCACTGAGCCACAGGTGCCAGCCCTCAGTCCCAATATTTTAAAACAGAGGCTAACCGTTTCGATACATATTTCAGCAAACTCTAGCCATAGATGTTGGCATAAGAAATCTTCTTAGTACCTCTGAAATAACACAGTTAATATCAGCAAGAAAGTAAAAACTGTTTCACGGTGTGATGGAGAAATTCATGGTTGATGAGCTTTTAAAAAATATTTACAACATGCCAAATCTTATAGACAATAGAAAAAGAAGAAATACTTCAAAATCATTCTACTTAATCTGGATACTCCTGATATTAGAATTGGAAAAAATATATTATTATAAAGGAGAAATTACAAACATAATTCACTTATAAATGAGGATGCAGTATATTATGTTTGTAATAACCTCTTTTACACAACAGGTTATTTAACTTAAAAAATAACCAAACTATTATGATTTAATAAAAAGTAAAAAAAGAGACTCTGTCTCAAAAAAAAAAAAAAAGAAGAAGAAGAAGAAGGGCTCGGCGACTGTAGCTCAGTGCCTAGGGTGCCAGCCACATTAAAAAAAAAAAATAATAACCAAACTAAAAATCCTTTTAAAACAAAAAGTTTTTCTTCATTTTACCCCCAAGGACATTATAGTAATATGTAAATATTCTTATTTCAAATAAATTACTTTGAAATTCTGCTTTATACTGATTTCTTAATGGGAATCATGTGAGACAAGAAGATTTACCTTCTTGCAAAATTTTCTGAAAAACAGCTTTCTAAGGAAATCAAGGAATGCTTCCTTTTAACTCTTTAATGAACAAGTATTTTACTTGCCTTTCAGATTAAAAAAAAAAAGTTCAATGTCTATTACATAGCTCATAAATACTGTTATTGACAGTGATTTTTATCAAGGGATATAAATACGAAATATATGCTATATATGAGAGATGTGTGTGTATATATATATATATATATGTATGTATGTATGTATATATACACACATATGTGTGTGTGTATTATTGCCTGGTTCATCTGAATAAATATTCAAGGCCATCTTGACAACATAAGAGAATTATTGTGTCTTACTATCTGTATACTTTATAGGTTCCCCACTTTAGTTCTTTTTACTTAGACTCTTATTTCTATAGGTATTCCTTCCAATTTGCAATTTATAATTTGTGTCCATGCAAAGAGCTTTTATAAAAGCAATGTTTTGATTTGTTAAAATAAAAGCCTTCAATTTAATAAAAATCCATATTTTATTTTCATACAAAGTTGTTTTTTTAACCTCTCTACTTTTTTCTTAGAAGACTTTTAAGCATTCAACTGTCTTATATAGTAGTTGAGATTATTACCCAGTTAGTTGAGTTGAACAGGAAATTGAGATTTGTGTGTGTGTATGTGTTGTTTTAATGACTCCCCCAAGACATAATTGATACATGGGGGGTAAGGGAGCCAGCCACAGTGAACTTGAGGCCTTTCATTTAGTGTCAGATGGTTCTTTTTCATTATTGCTATCAAGTCGCAAATAAATATCAAGGAAAGAATATTTTATTGCAGGTGGTCAGAAGGATGAGTTTCCTCCTCCAGAAAACCACATTTGCTATATGAAAAAGTTTTGTGGCTTTCTGTGCAAAGAAAGGATATTTACAAGCAAAATATTAAATTAGTTTATTAATAAAGAGACAGTAAAGGATTAAAAACAGAAAGATTATCCCAATCCTTTACCAAGAAAGATGAAAAAGAAAAGTGTAAAAATAAAGAAACTGGGTAACATTTTCTGCATCTAGAAAATTAGCAGATTAAAAAAAATCATCATTCATATCCTTTCAGCTATTATATTCTGTGATTTTAAAAGGATGAAACAGGATATTAACTCCCATCATAAGCTGCCAGGCTTCTAGGATCAATCCTACAATATCTCATCCTGTTCATGCCTTTTCTTAACTCTATCACAAGGTTAAAAAGTTTCAATAGATAAAATATATGTACAAGCTAGACTGGCATTAACTGGAGAGCTGCAAGTATATATTAAATGTCTCATCCAGATGTCTGAAACATTCCAGGTTCAACAATTGTTAAAGATGGAATTTCATAAATTTCTTCATTTCATAAAGATGGAATTTCATAAATTTCTGCAGAATTTTTTATTCTTTATTAAGCTCCTACTATTCCAAATACTGTGAAAAGCAGCTGGAATATGTAACTAAAGCATCATCCTCATCTTTTCATATGCCAAAATTGAATCTTAAAATAACCGAATAAGTGAGTTCAAATTTTAAAAAGAGGTCATTCTGATCAGTGAAGGTGGTGACTATTGAAGACAGGGTCCTAGAAGCATTTGAGCTGTTGTCCAATTAATATTACAATATCCAAGAGAGAAAAAAGGATAGCACTGTGCAGGAAGGGATCAGATTTCACAAAGTACGGGTGTGTGATCTGCTTGGCAAGTCTTGAGAACAGTTGGAAAAGCGTAGCGTGTCTAACGGGCTGGGTAGGAACATGGGCGTGGAAAGCAATGAAACAGAAGAAACAGTCTGGTGGACTAAAGGCACGCTAGGGATTCCGGACGTCATCTCGTGAGCTACTTGAAATCATGGAAGGTTTTTAAACAGAGAATTTGAAATACTTCCTGTTGGGTTTGGGATGGAAGTGCCAGAGATAAAGCCAGAGTCAATTATAATTCACCTTAAAGACGTGAATTCAGGAAAGGAGATGTAAGATTAAAGAGACTTTTTCCGAAGTAAGTGAGTCTCAGCGAAGACAAACTTTCAAAGAAATACAAAACTTCAAATAAAAAATCAACTAAATTAAAGGACATAGGCTGGCCTACCCCTGACCCTGATTAGATAGCAGTGATTTGTAATTAGTGGATTAAAAAAACCACTAAATGCTTATGGGCTTTTATTTTTGTAAAAAATAAGACTGATAATGTTTGCTTGTAAATATGTACCCAATAAGTTTAGAAAATAAATGTTTTGTTCCCTGAAAGTGGTAAACATCCCCCTTGAGTCATATTTGAACTCTTAGTTGTTTAGCAAATCCTCTTAGAAATGGTTAATGACTATTTAAACCACATTGAAACTTCCTTAAGAATCACTTTTATTTAGTGAAGTGTGAATGAAAGAGGTGTATTTGTTTGCCCTTCAGTAATTCTCTAGCTAAAATGGGAACTGGTGGGGGTGGATATTAAAATAATATTATTATAGTGGTTGGGGTTGGGTTGGCAATGGGACATAATGGCAAATGGACACAGGGAACCCTTTTAGAGTGGTGGAAAAGTTCTGAATTTAGATTGTGGCACAGGTTACAAAACTCTAAATTTGCTAAAAGTAAATTGGATTGTACATTTAAAGTGGGTGAATTCATGATAGGTGAATCATACCCTAATAAAGCTACTAAAAACACTTTTAATGATATTAAATCTACTAAATGTAATGGTAAACTTGTAGGCCAGTAACAGTTTATAAAGAAATTATTAGGGACAAATATGTTCTAGTCCAAGGCTTCCCAAAATTTAATGTGTTTAGAAATGACCAGAGGATAGTAAATACAGAATCTAATTCAGTTGGTGTAGGGCTGAGCACATAATTCTTCTATTTTAACAAACTTCCAGGTATTTCCAAGTGTTGGCTGAGAAACCCTATCTGAATGGGAAGGTTCTAGGCACTAAATTTCCCACAAGAGAATAAGGAGGTAATTTTCTTGCTCCCACAGAGCATGGCCTAGAAAGGGATGCAGGTAGTAAGTTAGTAAACACAGAAAAGCTCAAGATAGTTTCTTATAAACATATATACAACATGTTCCAAATGTCTCCATACATGGGCAAAATTAACAGATTTGTATAACAACAGATATCTTGGAACATGTTCACCATGAGTGGGAGAGAAGACTGTGTGTGTGTATGTGTGTGGAAAGAGGTGGCTAACGTAGAGAATATTTTGTAAGTATTTCCTGAAATTTTATAATGAAAATTTTGCACATAAAGGTATGTTTAACTACAATTTCCCATTTTTCCCTATGGCTAATTTGGGGACACGCTGTATTAGACTGTCTTCAGAATAACCCCTTGATTCGGCGTCCTTTCTAAAACGCCTTATCCGCTGCCTACCACGTGCCATGAATCACTGTAGGAACTCAAGTTGCAACTCTGAATAAACCATAATTTCTGATGCCATGGAAATCTAGTGTTAGACTCACTGCACCCTCAAAAAGCTCTGTGAGGTATATAATGCAATATTCTTTATTTTATAGAAGCAGAACATCAGAGTCAGAAAAGTTAAGTACCTTTCCCAAAGCCACATAGTATTGGTGTGGGGTTTCAAAACCAACTTCATCTCAACCCTATGCCAGACTATACTCTCTTCAATCTCATTGTTAGAGGTAAGAAATGAAATATTTGGATTGCATTTATCAACACAGAATACTTCTTTGGGGCTTTGGTGTCCTTGGCAAATTGTACTGTTTGTTAGCTTAGCTCTTTCCGCTTTCTGGGCCTCACATTATTATTAAAGCACCCTTGTGCTTATACGGAAGGTTGTAATTTAGATCTGCATTTCTTTTGCTGCTTTGCTACCCATTGCAGCAACCTTCTAAGGATCTATTTATATGTTCCTCTCTTAGGAATTTGAAGTTCATCTTCATTTATCATCTACAGATGTACTTCTCATGCTACTTACTTCCTTTTCCAGTCCACTAATGATGTTGTTAAACAAAATAGAACCCGACACTGACCTGTGAGGACAGCCCCTCAGATTCTGTGCTCATTTTACGTCAATCGTCCTTTCCTTCCACGGGGTGGCTTAGCTTAAAATGCTCGTACTGAGACAAGAACAAACCACTGCAGTTTAACACGAGAATATGAATTCCTACATATGTATGGGAGAAATATTTTAAAATCAATAACTTCTTTGAATAACTAGGAGCAATGATAGAAAATATAAAATGTGAAATTATATGCTAGCATATTTAATAGGAAATATCATTTATTGAAAATAAATATATCAATCACTTAACTTTATTAGGATTTTTAATTTTAAAAACCATTTTCCAATGCAGTTGCAGTTCTCACCACCACCACTAGAAACTGAGGTGGGGGGGTCAGAAACTGAGAGAGAGTGAGGTGGGGAGACATTTCCAGGACTATCTTTCTGCTAAGCGCATATATTTTTCTAATATTATATATTGCTATTACATATTGTGTCAATAAATACATATTTTTGGTTGTCATTTTATTTAGCCTGTTAGAAATCTAACTGTGCTACCATTCTAATTTGGAATATGAAACTTCTATGCTTCCAAAGAATACTTGATTTGCAGAATTTGGATAAACTTAGATCTCCTTGAGGTGAACCAGTTACTATCTGACGGAAATGCATAGGTTTGGCCTGTTATAAAGAGAGTTAGCATGAGCTACCTTGAAATAAGTCTTGTAAAACAAATTCCAGTTTTTATAAAGCTGGAGGAGAAAAGAGAAGACAAGAAGCCCTCAACTGTGCAAACAACCTACAGTATTTGAGCAGCCATGGTTTCAAGGCAATCATATTAAGTATACAAATCTGGTTTCAATGGCCATGCTTAGAAGATGGGCAGAGCAGTAAATGTATCAGTCATTATGAACTTGGCACAGTAGCTCTGTTTATTTTTAGGTCTCGTTGGCCGCTTTTATTGAGGATGTTTACTTAACCAGACTCTATTAAACATGCTAAAAACATTACTGCAGACTTTGTAAGCACTTTTAATTGACAAGCTTCAGCAGTGATAAATCATCAGGAATCATAGATGACAGCAGAGGGGTCAGAGCAGACACACAAAGACATGCAGGTGTCTTTTTGTCTTGAATTAAAAAATGTATGTGTAATGTGTATATATATATATATATATGTATATTATATACTTGATTGACTTAGTGTTTCTGAAAAGCAAAGGACTCATAGTATTGTGGACTGACATCTACTTATCAGACACTAGAGTCTGTGAACAGCACTGCTAAGGGCTGCTTCCCTCCACCATGCTCTGACCGGCACACTCTGGTATCAGGGAAATCCCACAGCTCTAACACCCTCCGGAACGCCATTCCTCTAGCAGTGGTTCTCAACCTTCCTAATGCTGCAACCCTTTAATACAGTTTCTATGGGTCACAACCCACAAGTTGAGAACCGCTGCTCTAAGTGCTCACTCACTAACCACCTTAACTCTCCACAATGTCACCAGAGCCAAGGAAGGAAGAAAGCTCTTGTATTTGTTTCCCAAGGCTGGGGTAAGGAACTAAGAAACTACAAAGCCTTCTGTCAATAATGGTCCAGGTGGAATCCCAGTTTACCTTTCACATCATGATTATTTATTTTCCTTCCCTCCTCTTCCTTCTCTCCTCCTCTTTTTCACTATTGTCATTATCTTGTCTGTCATCTCCATCTTTATTCAGTCTTGGGTGGTGGGGGGTCTTATTTTTGTTCTATACAATTTCAGTGATATTTTCTGATAAAGATTATATTTGTTTATTTATTTGTTTGAGAAAGTCTCACTCTGTGGCCCAGGCTAGAGTGCCATGGCATCAACCCAGCTCACAGCTTCCTCAAACTCCTGGGTTCAAGCAATCCTCCTGCCTCAGCCTCCCGAGTAGCTGGAACTACATGTGCTGACCAAAACACCCCGCTAATCTTCCTAATTTTAGTAGAGATGGGGTCTTGCTCTTGCACAGGCTGGTCTCAAACTCCTAAGCTCAAATGATCCTCCCATCTCGGCCTCTCAAAGTGCTAGGATTATAGGCATGAGCCATTGCCCCCAGCCTTGGATAAAGATTATTCAGTCACATACAAATATATTTTAAATGCTTAAAACATAATTTCAGCACTTTTATTTTGAATATTTTAAATGTCAGATTCTCACAAAGTAAGTTTCTAGCAGAGAGGCAGGAATTTTATTTTTAAACAAGGAAACTGAAGAATTTTTTACATACACCATAATTATTTATTAAAGCAATCTTCAAAGGCGGTAAATTACAGGATGGACAAAAAATCCATATGTTTATCTGTACTATTTACATAAATCTAAACCTGATAAGAGATTGTAGGCTATAGTTATCACAGAAATTATCCAATATGTTCTTTTGAAGGATGTTGACAAAAACCACTCCAGGCACAAAACCATTTTATGTGGTGTGTGGTCTTAGGAAAAAAAAATGTATTAGTCTCATTTAGCTGAAAAAATGAGCATCTTAAAATATTTCTATCAAGGTTTATAGGAGGACAGGATTAATAAAATAATTCTTGTGATAGAATGATTTTATGCTGGATAGTCTGTTTAAAAATTAGCATGTTATTTAACAAAATATGTATCTTTAATGATGTGAACTTTTCAGATAAAAATGCAACATATTATTTTATAAAGTTGTTCACATATACAGAGTTTCTTAATACTGTGGAATAGAGAATCCGGCTTATGAGAGCATTTATGATCTAAATTTTTTATGACAGTGACCACAGCATCGCTCATTTATGAGAAAAAAAGAAAGGTTTGATGCATATTTGTCATGAAAATTTATAGGAACTCATTTAGAAAGTTCGTAGATTGTTATAATACCACATTTAATATGGAAATGTTAATTTAGGCAACATTAAATACAGATTCCAGGGCAAGCCTACGTACCTAAAAACTAGGGGTTCGGAGTGAAACCTGGGGGTCAACTACTTAACCTCTTTCAACCTATTGTCCTCATTTATAAAATGGCAATAATAACTATTGCACAAAATTTTCAGGAAAGCTTAAATGAGATAATTTGTCATGATCTAAACTCAGTGCCTAAATGTATCAACAATGACAAGAGCCATATTTGATTTATAAGTGTCAAGAGGTTGGTAGAGGGCTTCGCATGAGTAGTTGCTCAGTAAAATCTGTAGAAATAAGGAAGAAAGGGGAAAAAACATGCTTTCAATGCTAAACCAACTCCTGTTCTAATCTGAGGGACAGAACTTATGTAAGTAAATATTTGTCTTTGAAATTTGCATGGAAAAGTAAATACTATTCTAAAGGCACACACCAGGCTCAGGAAAGGAGATTTTTATTGATGCTCAAAAGGGGGTTGAATAAAAGTATTCTGTGGCTCTTCAGAGTATCCATGAAAATAAAAGACCAGCAGGCAGGTTCACCAGGAGACCTCTAAGATGGTCTGATCTTGCAGGGCTTGGACCAAGCTGACACTGTTGAAATTCCGAAGTAGAAGAATCAAAAACTGTTGAGAAGGAATCAGAACTGATACCACCCTGGACATGGTGTGTGAATGGACAGGGGAGGTAAGGTCCAAGTGTCTGCCTAGGAATCCAGGATAAAGAAGAAGAGCGAAGGCAAGACCACAAACTCCGTTTTTTCTCCATGTTTAGATTTAGGTGATAGCAGAAGATCTAAGTGAAGATGTTCTATAAACAGAAAGAAATCTATGACTTGGGAGAATATAAAAGGTCGGGACAGGAGAGGAAGGTCTGGAAATTGTCTGCATGGAGGTAGTTGGTAAATAAAATCGGGGCCTTAAGCATTCTGATTTGCTCAGAGGACACGCTTTACAAACCACAGATTACTTTTAAAACTCACTATTTTAATTGCATTTATTTTTTGAGTATTCTGCATTCTCTCTGGGAGTTGATATTGTACCAAATTTTACATACTTACCTCTTTAGTTAAGAAACTTGAGAGATTTCTGATCCAATTCTTAGTTTGTAGATAGAGGCACAAGGGGGTGAAGTGACATACTCAGGGTTATTGATCAAGTAAATAATCACCTGTTCATTCATGTGCTCAATACAAATATGTAGGTGTAAATGAGTACACATATAGAATGATTCCAAATTCTACATTGGCATGCATTTCTATTTACAAATGGTTAATTCTTTCATGACCATAATTTAGAATCAGGCTTGTGCTAAATTAAAATGTTCATACTTTAAATGACTCACCTAAAGCCATATATAGTAGCATAATTGGAAAACAAAAGGTTTCCTACAAACACTTATATGTCTCCTTGAAAATACTAGGCTGATTGAGTTTAAACATATTCACATTTAGAAACAATTACTTTTGTGGGAATAAGTCGGAATAACCTATAGGTCATACATGATACTTTCTAAACTTCAATTTAAAGACATGTAAGATTCCCATTTTTTTAAATGTTGATACTAGCTGTGTTATATGCTTAATTTCAAATGTATAATGTGGACACTCTAAATCAGAAAAAAGAGGTACACTTTCCCAGTCACCTGTTTTATACTCAGATAAAACCAAAGGAAAAAATAAATAAATAAATCGAGCAAAACCCCAACATGGCAATAATCTGGGTTGTCAGTTGTCAGTTGTTTATTTGGAAAATCACTCAGTCACTCTCCTGATCCTTCCCCTAACAGCACAGTTTATTCAGCTGACAGTAGCCAGAATAAAGAAAGGGCAAATTGATTAAACTGTGAGTTTAACTTTGATTGTTATCTGGTAACAGACTATCAGATGAGTAGATAGTCTATAATTGAGTAAGTCCAATGACAGAAAAGTGATTACCTTCCAAGAATACGAAGTCTACCTTTAATCATCGTTCTTGGAAAGTTCTTTCATATGACAATGTTTCCCTGAAACTTCCACATGCATTCTGTCCCTAGGGATTACGCAAAGCGCTCATATGAGCTCCTTTGGCCTGGTAATCCTTTCAATATTTGAAGAAAGTTGGCAGACTCCCTCCAAGTTTACTTTTACCCTGGTCTTTCCTCCTCTGAGCTGTCGTAAGCCTGCTGCTCTGCTGGATTTTCTCCACAGAATTTGCCCCTGTTCTGTGAGGACTCTCTTTAATGTGGTACAGTATTACAAAGGACATCATTAGCTCAGGAGTCAAACAGACCTTTATTTGAATCTCTGCTTCATCACTAACAGGCCGTTTGATCTCACATAATTTATTTAATGTTCCTGTGTTTTCTTACCTACCAAATTGAAAATAAGAATAACAACCTCGGAGTTCTATTGTCATGACTAAATGAGATCACACATGGTCCAGGGGCTGGCCCAGCTCTCATTCAAACTGTACCCCTAATAGAAGCCGGATCTTTGCAGACAAAAAGGGGAGTCCTATCACCAGCTAGATCCAATTACCATGTATTAGCGGGAGACTTAAATATTTGCATTTTCTCTTGTGCTCACAAATACACCTCCTCCATACATCATGACTTCACAAAACACTTCTATTGAACATCTTTGCCACTGTAAGCAGGAGATGATAGAAAGGGAAAAGAAAGATAATAAATTTTGACCTAGGGTAGTATAAGCCAATAAATACTAATTAGTTTCTTTATACTTCTATCTAACCTAATTTCAAGCTGTATTAGCTTCTTATTTTAATCTACTTTTATTTTAAAGGTTTTAAAAAGTGCCACATTGGCCATTGTGAAAAACCCCTTACCATGTAACAGATTTTTTAAGAGATAAGTATAAGTTAATCAAATCCCTTACAATTTTTCTAAGTGTGTGAGTTGCTTCTCTTTTAAAAGGATTTCCTTCTGTAAGACAATGGAAGCTCCTTGGTTAGCTCTATCTTTCTCCTATGATCACCCTAACTCCGAATCTTTTACCTTCCCTATTTGTCTCATCCCCAAATATAGTAGTTTCAGCCAATTGCTTTGAAAGATGGCAATGACTACATTTCAATGCACACATTCACACACGCACACCATTTTAAAGTATTGAAGTGCTGCTCAAAGTGTCCCTCAATTTCACTGCGCCCCACACATCCTACTAACTCAGCCTGTGAAGCATCTGCCTGTAAGAAGATGCCACATTTTTTCTGCATAGGGCAAGTAAGAAAACATTCTTGCAGCTACACTCACATTTCTGGTAACATCTGCACAGTGTCTTCCTGTCAGAGATCAGAATTAAATATTCTCTCCCTAATACAGAATATCCAGCTCAGGCTTTCTTTGAAAATCCTCAAGATTCATTCTCTATGAAGCATGTTTCAATTACTGACCATCATAATCGACATTTTTCGTGTGTTTATTCCCTTTTTTTACTTTACATACTTCCAGCAGAGTGTCCACATAACTTAAATACTCTGGGATGGGTGCAACAGTGGCTCACGTCTACGCCTGAAATCCCAGGAATTTAGAAGGCCGAGACAGGAGGATAGCCTGAGTCTAGGAGTTCAATTCCAGCCTGAGCAACCCAGGGAGACCCTGAGAACCCATCTCTACAACACAATTAAAAAATTAGTCGGGTGTGTGGCACGCAACTATAATTCCAGTGACTCAGGAGTCTGAGGTGGAAGAATCAATCAAAACTAGGAGTTTGAGGTTGCCGGGAGCTAGGATGACGCCGCTGCACTCTAGCCCAGGCAACAGAGCAAGACTCTGTTTCTAAAAAAATAACAGTAAATAAAAATGAAAGAAGACAAAAGCTCTGCTTTCTTAGCAGACCATAAACTTCCCAAAGACAGACAAAGTATCCTACTCATCCCAAATATCTGGAATAGTACCTAGCTCATCTGCTTCCTCCTTTCAGTGAATCTCTTTGGTTTAATCATTAAGGCAAAATCTTACATTGGAAAGATTGTGAGTAGAATTTAGGAGGTCTGGGTTCCTGTCCTGGTCTGACGGTCAGACATTAATCACTGTCTTTGGGACGGTTAATTAACTTCTAGGACACCTAAAAATAAAAAAGGAGACTGAACTATATCTTTAATGTTTTCTTGGATCTAAAATTCTGATTCTCAAGACTCAAGCATCCATGCTATACCTAATAATGTAGTGGGAGTAATGAAATATTTTTGAAAGTACACTGTTAAAGAAAGTACACCATTCTTTAACCAAAAAAGATTAAATGAGATTGGGCGAGAGATATGTTGAAGAAGAAGTTACAGGGCAGATGGACACAAAATGAGTCTGGTTAATGTCTTCTCTCCTCGGGCGGTGCCTGTGGCTAAATGGAGTAGGGTGCCAGCCCCATATGCCAGAGGTGGCAGGTTCAAACCCAGCCCCAGCCAAAAAAAAACTTTAAAAAAAAATGTCTTCTCTCCTTCTCTCAGATTTTAAGCACAGAGTCAGGCTATTTGGTTATGATTTACTATCCTTTTAGTAAAGGATAGTAAGTGAGTGTCCAAGAAGAGTCGATATCCTTCCAAAATTGTCTAAATTGCTCTCAGAATCTCTTCTGCATAGGGAGAAACTGGCTCAATTGTCCGTGGGTTATGTGTGGATGTACCACGTCTGAATCACTGGCACCAGCGCCTAAGGCCAAACAAAACCCCTAGACCTCAAGCTATTAAATGTTGAGCAAGATATTTAGCAACACTGGGAGCACTGAAAGTACATCTTATTTTGGCTTGGATACCTAGGGGAAAGGACAGGTTTTTAGGATTAAATTGAACCTTGAACAGCATTATTCTCCCATAAAGGTTAGACACAGTGAATGGGAGAAAAGCCAGTCACTCACTCAATAATGACACATTTACATATTAAGGTAACAGACCAGCCTTCTTCTGTTTATGTCAGTTGGTCAAAGAGTCTGTTGAACAGCATGACTGAGCCTGTAAATACACTCAGCATTCTAGGACCTTTAGGTCTTTACTCTTTGTTCTCAGTGAAATGAAATAGCTCTGTGAATGTCTAAGAAGATTTTCCATATAGGGGTAACATTTTATGAGGCTGTCATTAATAATGTCTAGAAGAAATTTTAAAATTAGGGTGAGTTAAGTTGATATAGAGTAGAAAGGTAGACCGTCAGACCATGTGTGTGGGGGGGAGGTCCTAAATATTTATGAGTTTTAACAGTGACTCCCTGGAGTCTCAGGTTCAGGCATCAGTTTTATTACTTTACAATTATGAGAGTGAAAATGATTTAGCCTGACCAAGCGCATAAGACAATGATTTGTAGGGTAGATGATTTCTGTTGATTTATCATAGGAGATAAATTGTGGTCTTTCTACTCATTTTCGGAAGGGCAGAGCAGTCCAGAAAAACAAATAACAAACCCAAACCTTGTTAAATGAACCATAAAGAAGAAATTCAGCACACCCAAAGGAGATTTACATCAAATTAACATATCTTGAGATGTTAATTCTTCTCAGCAGGGGTATTTCTGTCTAGACACTGTGGACTGGTCATTAAAGTCAGTGCATTTCATCCTGAGGAGGACTGACAACTATTCTAATTTGCACTTTTTAACTTGGCTTTTTCTAGGACATTGGTTTTCTCTGCACGTGTTAGCTATAATGTTATCCCACATCTTCTGCCGTATCAGAAACTCGTCTCTCAGAGGCTCAGAGCTTCAGGAAGCATTTTACTATCTTCCCACTAGATTACGACACATTGCATTGATTATCCATTCTGGTAGATTCTGGTTATCATCTCATTGTTTAGAGGACAGTTTCAATTTAGATTTTATTTCCAAAATTCGAGAAGGCATTTGGATATAGTGGGTATGGAAAAAGTACAAAAACGAAAAGAAGAAATTTACATTCTTACCCTCATTTTGATCCCTTGGAAATATTCCTGGGTCCCTCGAATGGCTTCAAAAATTGTGATTTTTAGTTTAAAAATTATATGTGGTCAGCTAAAATTGGCTGAATTTAGCAAAGCACTTGGGTTTCTTAAATACATATTATGTATCTTCTATTGCCTTTCTTTTTTAAATTCTGTTTATTTTTATAAATAAACTTCCAATTAGCTTTTATTATCTAGCCAAAAATCCTGCTGTGTCATGGAAGAAGAAATCAAACATAATTTCTGCTTTCAAAAATTTCTATCAGAAAAACAAATATGCTGTGACTACCCCATGTGTAATAATCACACAGCGGGATGTATGCTGTCAACCAGCTCTACTCAATAGAATAAATCACAAGCCACAGATGAGAAGCCACACAGATAATTTTATAGTTTCTAGTATGCTACATGTAAAAAGTAAAAAATAAACAGGTGGAATGAATAATATAGTTTCTTTAGCCCAGTACATCCCAGCTAGTGCCACTTCATTGGTGTATGAAAGTAGTTTTGAAATTGTATGTATTTTTTCACGAAAGCTTTGAATAAGATGTAGCTTTTACATTCACAGTCCATCTTGACTTGGACTAGCCTTATCCTAAGTGCACAATAGCCCCGTGTGCCTAGTGGTTACCGTATTAGACAACACAAGGAGCATAGAGTAACTTTGGAGGGAGCAGAGAAAATTCTTGCTGGGCCATCAGAAAAACCGAACAGTATAGTAACATTTGAGTTCAGCTTATTAAGATAAAAAAGATCTTCTTAGGTAGAGTGGGAACAAATTTTGCTCAGGTTGTGAATTCTCTATTAAATTTGTATTTTGACCTTTAATCTATGGCCTGCTTTTTTTTTTTTGGTGGGGGGGGACAGAGTCTCACTATGTCACCTTGGTGACATCGTGAGAGGCATCACAGTTCGCAGCAACATCAAACTCGTGGGCTTAACCAATTCTCTTGCCTCAGCCTCCCAAGTAGCTGAGATTACAGGCACCCACCACAATGCCTACTATTTTTTGGTTGTACTTGTCATTGTTGTTTAGCAGGCCTAGGCTGGGTTCAAACTCATCAGCCCCATGTATGTGGCTGGCACCCTTAACCACTGAACTATGGGTGTCGAGCATATGGTCTGGCTTTTGAGGTGGAGGATAACAAAATCTTAGTTTTGTTTTCAAAAGATAAATGTTGGCAAGATGAAAGATGCATTGGAAAATGGGAAGAGCAGAATCAAGTAGAAAATGGTCATGTGACTAATGCATCAAGGACAGAAGATGGATTTAAATATCGTCTATTTGCTTAAAGCTGTCAAATTTAACTCTGCAACCCAAATCTCGCTTCTAAGTTCCAGACTTAACAATTTCATATTTAACTTCTCACTCGGGTGTGAACAGGCAATTCTAACAGGAAATAACAAACACTCAACTCCGAATTTTCCCCTCAGACCTCTCTATTCACAGCCTTCTGCATCTCAGTTGATGGCTCCTCTTTGCTTCTATTACAGCTGCTTAGACTGAAACCGTCTTTCTCTCTTTAAGCCTCATATCCAATTCCTCAGGAAATCCTGTTGACTCTACCTTTGAAACATTCCAAATCTGATCACTGTTATTTCTACTGCCACCACCCTGGTCTGAGCACCATCACCTCTCATGCATTACTATAATAGCTGCCACCTGACCTCCTAGGTCTTACCTTTACCCCATAGAGTTCCCCCTCCACCCCATAGAGAAACCAGAATTGCGCTTTTGATACTAAAGCCAGGTTATCTCCCGAAACCATGGGAGGGCTTGTCCGTTTCACTCAACGGCAAAGTGCCTATGTGGCAGATGAGACTATTTCTAACTTAGCATTCCCTATATGGAACAGAATTATGCACGCATGCCTTTTGCCATGTGAATGTTTAGTATTTCTCACAAAAGCAAACAGAGTATACACTCCAGCAACACTAACTTGGAACTCACGCAAATGTTTTTCTTTGGCCAATGGAATTTTTGGAAAAGACCCTGTTTCAGGGTCTTTGCCCAGATGGATGGCACCTAGACTACTTTTTTTTTGTTTGTTTTTAGACAGAGTCTCACTCTGTCACTCTAGGTAGAGTGCTGTGGCACCATAGCTCATAGCAACATCAACACATGGGCTCCAGCTATCTATCCTATTGCCTCAGCCTCCTTAGTAGCTGGGACTACAGATGCCTACCACAACACCTGGCTAGTTTTTCTATATTTAGTAGAGACAGAGTCTCACTCTTGCTCAGGCTGGTCTCTAACTCCTGAGCTGAAGCAATCCACCTGCCTTTACTTTCCAGAATGCTAGAACTATAGGTGTGAGCCATTCAGCCTTAGATCACTTTTCTTGCACGGCTCACTTCCTCATTCTCTCCAATTAAATATCACCTTTATAATGATACATACCTTGACATCCCATTTAAAATTATATTCCCATCCCCTCTGCCAGGAATTTATGAGGAAGGGGCATGAGAGAATTTTCTGGGATGACATAAATGGTACATACAGGGATATATGTCAGATGGATGTATACACACGATAAAATTCATATATTTAAGAAGTGTGCATATCATAGATACAAATTTTACTACAAAAACTATAAAGAAATACTAAAAATATTGAATTCTAGCTAATAGTTTTGTTTTTCATAGTGGCATCAATTAATGAAAGCATACTTTTACATTTAAATCATAAGTAAAAGAGTACATTTATTATAGATAATAATAAATATATTTTTTTCATTTGGAGAAGACAATTACATATATGGAAAGAATAATGACTAGATGAAATGTACATTGTAGTATTGTAAGGGAAATGGAGCTAGAAATGTAAACTAATAGTTCACACACACGTTATTTAGATATTAGATATAATTACAGAAATATATAAGGACATACAGGTAAGATAAAGATAAATATCTTAGCTCCATTTGCTGAAAGGGTCTAGATGCAGTGCCTCAACAGGAACAACAAGCACACCTAGGACCCAGATTTTGGTTTCTGCACACCATTCTCCGCTACAAGGCTCAGCTACATGCTTAACTGGCTAACTCCTAGGTAAAGGCTGGGAAAGAACATGAGCTAGAATATCTTAGTAGATTGGAAGATAAGGAAGTACGTAGGCCATCATGAGGATGTCTAAAAAGGTCACTGTAACCAGATTAAAGGGAATCCCACTGGCTCAATTCGAAAGCACTGTGTATCATAATGGATCATTACCAATTGGATAAAATTAGAATCCATGAGGTCATCTGGTACAAATAAGTGAACAACAAAAAAAAAAAAAAAAGAAGAGGGAGAGAGAGAAGGGAAATCTTTTCCTCATAGTAGAATGAAAATTGATAAGAGTAGAATTAATCATGGAGATAGATCATCATCAAAAGATGTAAAAATTAGTAATGGAAAGTATCGCCCTACAAATTACTTACTAATTATAAAGTGAAAATTTTGCCTTTACTGTGGGGAAACTGACTGGATACCACCTTAACCGGAGGATCAAAGCTGATATCATCAACATTGTAACAGCCACCATCTTTGACACCTGGTATAAAATACTGAGAAAAATTGAGCATCATTTAGTGTCTTTCCTATTAAAAAAAATCTGATTCAACGCCAGAGGAAACAAAACCCAAATCAAATGTCATCAGCCTGGATTCTTTAAAATGTTAAGATCAAGAAACACAAAGAAAGGCTCAGAAAAGTCTCCAGATTGAATGAGACAAGTAAAACTTTACAACGAAATGCTGTATATGCTCCTGGATTGAATTCTAGGCACAGAAAAAAAAAAAAAAAAAAAAAAAGCAAAGCTGTGAAGGGGAATCTTGAGAGAACTAATGGTTTTGAATAGAGACTCCAAATTAGATAATAGCATTGTGACATGCTATATATTCTACTTTATGTAGTTATATTCTTAAAAGTCTTTAATTTTAGAAAATACATACTAAAATACTCCATAATAAGGAGTTGAGGGGCATGACTCCACATTTAAATATTTAAGATACTGCATATGTCAATTACCTTAATTTGATCATTCCACATTATATTTAAAAATCATAACACTACTTTGTACCCCATAAATTTATACAATTATAATTTGTCAATATATAATATTTTTTTTTGCAGTTTTTGGCTGGGGCTAGGTTTTTACCCTCCACCTCCAGTATATGGGCCGGTGCCCTACTCTTTAGAGCCACAGGTACCGCCTATAATAAAATGTTTTAAGTTCATAAAAACTATATATACGCATGTGTATGTTTGTGGATGGAGAGAGAAAGAGAAAAACAAAGCAAAGGGAGTAAAATGTCATCAATTGTCCTTTCTTGGTAAAGGGCATATAGAAGTTCTTTGCACTGTTCTTACAACTATTCTGTAAATCTGAAATAATGTCAATTTCTAAGTGCTTCCCACTGCTCATAGCCTATTGCCCTATTCTGTTTTTTTCTTTTCTATAGCAGTTATCACCTTTCATTTTTTTATGGCAGATTATTAAGAGAAAGGTTTATTTCCAAAAACCATGCACATGGGGGAATCACAAGAATGATTACCCACCACCCTTTAATATACAGTATTTTTATTGTTACTATCTATCTCATCCACTTAGAACAACTACAATGTGAATCCAGGAGGGCATAGATCTGTTCATGGAAATATGCCGAGCGGCTAGAAAGTTCTTGCCACAAAACAGGTGTGCATGAAAAAGGAGAGATGATGATCAAAGAGTGAGTGGGGAAAGTGGGGATGGCAATGAGGGTATGTGACTGAGTCGATGATAGCCAAACATTATGGCAGCATCAGCTTCTTGAGCATTCCTGGGTGCCTAGTGTAATTCTAAGTGCTTTATACATATCACTGCTTTCATACTCCAGACTTTCTGAGATGGGTACTATCATTATCCACAGTTTACAAATGGAAATGAACCACGGAGTCAGTAGCTGTCACAAGATCACACAACAAGTGATGGGGCAGAACAAAGAACAAGACCTTCCCGTTCCCACAGTCTGCTGGGGCAATACACAGGCAAACCATTTAGGATCAGACCCACTTGGGGAGAGTCCCGAGTCTATCGCATCTTAGCCGTGTGACCTCATGAAAGGAACTCAATTACTATGTCACCATGTTTCCTAATTTAAAACACACACATGAATGACATCTACTACACAGGGATGTGAGGCTTAGTGAGGAAAATAAGGTAACATTTCTAAGAGTGCCTGAAACATCATAATCATTATTAGCTTACCCTTCTTCAAGGGAAGCTCATTTTTTTGTCTGTTTGCTTGTCCACTTGCCATTTAGGCAGCCCACTTGGCAGATGGTGCTGGCACTGAACACGCCCAGGATCACTTGTTCATCAGGGTGAATTCCCTTTTTAGGCATCACTCACTATTTGTTCTCTTGCATGAACAGACAGCCTTGCTCCCTTTGTTTGTTTCCTTTGATGTTTCCTGGACTACATCCCATCACGGGCAGACAAAACTGAGGATGGGCTACCCTGGAACCAAACATCCCAGTGCAGCCTAAACTGAATTTGAATGGAATTGCCTCTGGTCCAATCTTGGAATAAGGCTGATCAGAGCACTTCCAGAGGACCCATACAAGTGGGAATAGAAACAGTAGTATTTTACCCTTGCTGTGAATCAGAAATGGAGAAGAATGGGAAAAATGGATTTGTATAAATGCTACATGAATACATAACCTTTTGTGCTGCTATGATTTTCTGAAATGTCCAAATTTTTACTTACTTCTCAGTATGATAACTAAACTGCAAATAATTATTGTTATGTAGTATGCCCTGAATTATCATTTATTCACTTATTCACTTACTTATTCAATAAATCACATTGATTGCAGAACCTTAAGGAAGGATAAATCACTTTGCTACATGCGGACGGTTTACCAACAGGGAAATTTCTAGGCAATAGCTGGCTCCAATTTCCATACACTAGAGTTTACACCATTTTCATTTTTTCAAAAATATTAGGCATAATAAAAAAGAAAGGTCCACAATGACAAGGAGAGTTCTATTACTTTAGTAATACCTGTTCATTGGCTCTTTCCTGCAACCCTTAGTGAAAACCTACATTGTTCTTTAGTAATAGGCAGTTAGTGCTACAAAGAACACAACACAAACTTCCTCTTGGGTGATATTTTTGGCTATTTGCATTTGACATAAACAAGTCACCTATTTAATGAACTACGCATGCCAGTCTAGAATGTAGATAAGAGTTGCTCGCTGCCTTTATAAATCTCATATTAATAATGCAAAAGAACACAAAACTGCTCATGTGATAAGGAAAAGGGTATTAGAAGAACAAGACCTCAAATCTACAGTTTCAATTGAGATTCTGGGGCCCAAAGATGACATAACAGGTAAGCACCAGTGTTTAGGAGTGGGTACCTAAACAAAATTTCATGTGGGGATGTGCTTTGCCTGTTAAATAATATAAACAAGATGTCTTTCTTTAACTCTGCGTTAATCCACGTAGCCAAACGTACCTTAGCCTGGAATCGCTGTTTTCAACTCTCGCATGACTTCCTTGTGTTAGGCAGGACACATCGTGAATTTCGGCCATGTTGTAACAGTTTTGATTTCTTAGTTTGTGCAAAGCATTCTTCTTAGTTCTTTATTAACTCGATAAGTTGAATGACATTGTATATATGTATTTTTACATATTCACCCTGAATGTTGAACTGAGAATAAATTATATTGAATTTACTCATCAAATAATTTTCTTTGGATTGGGCTTGTCTCGTCTCATTGGGTTAAGGTCTGACTATAATTACAAAACTTAGAAGCAACTAAAGGTCTAATGTTAAAATTCTGGCTTTAACAGTGCATATAATGATGGATAATTGCTCAAATCTTTCAAAGATGAAAATGCATTGGATTCATTGCTTTGATTAAAGGCACAAAATTTAACAATATAGTGTAGCAAAAGTTTTCTATCTGAATCCAGGTAAAGCTGATGCCAAACTAAAAATGACTTGGGTTCTTAGATGAACCATCTGGTATATGAGATACTGTTGGAAAAAGGTTTCATCTTTTAAAAAGTGATTTTAAAAGCATTGCAGTAGATAAACGACCTGTTATTTTTTGTTAGCATCCACATTTTAAGATTTCTACAGCTAGTTTCACAGTCTGAGCATCTGCTAAAGCTCAAATTCTGCTCTAGCTTCCTGTAGTGGAGTTAAGGATTATTTGCTTTTATATGGTTCATTTATGTCTGTGGTATGCGATAAAGGTGGTGATTTCTTGACACAGCAATATAGATGAGTTTTCGCCATTAAAAGCTCTATGGGGAGCAGGGAGGGAACTCTTATAAATCACTGTGTGGTCTTGTAAATTGCAGTGTGTTATGAGGCATTTTCCTCCCAAGTTTGGATCAGAATAAAAAGCACACATGAAATTGCCAGGAGCATTCACAAAGTAAACAAAACCAACCAAAACAAACAAAACAAAGTGTAATTTTTTTTTTAAATCCTGCAAAATGCTTAATCCAAATGAAATATTTTCAAGGATGTTGCCAAGAACATGAAAATGAGGATAGAAGGGTGTGTGTGTGTGTGTGTGTGTATACCTATGTTAGAACAGGAAATGATAGGTATTAATGCTATAGTAATACCAGTAACATCAGTATTGGTAGGATAATTCCTATTTATTAAGAACTTATTCTGTACTTGATAGTCTGCTATGTGATTCCCCTGGATATACCTTGTTTAATCCTTATCATCACCCCATGAAGTTAATGTTATATTGCAGGTGAGGGAATTTATGACTGCCTTCTGCATATTTAATAGAATGTTCTATGAATACACCATAATACTTTTATTTCAAGTCACATCTCATTTAAGTAAGAATTATTTTGCAACACCCCCCACTTTTAATGGTCATACTTTTAATCAAGGCCAGAAAATGTGGCTTTCTGGGCACATTTCTTAAATAGAAAACATTTGCATTAAGTCTTCACTACCATCTGTTTCCTAAATGATGCTTGCCAACAGTAGACATTCAATTGTTCAATGACCCTATATGAGGTACAGGTTTAGGAAAGGGGTTAAAAATGAGTAGAGAAACTGTTCTCTCAAAATTTACAATTAGACCCAAATCTACACACATACTTTTTTTCCACAACTTATAACACTAGGCTCGATATCTTCCAAAAATAGCATGGCCTTAAAAGAGTTAAGCTTCAGGAAATACTGGGTTGCCTCTATAATGAGAGGAGAGATTTTATCCATGGAACATTCTGGCTTATTATTAACAATATTGCAAATGCCTTAGTACTATAGAAACACATCTAGATGTATATGGTGATATTTATTCACTTCACATTTTCTCAAAATGACTGAAATAGATGACTCCTTTAAACATAGCACTTGCTATTTGATAAATCATTTAAACAATGATTTGTGAGAGATTCTAATTGAGGTATTTATTCTAATGAGGAAACAGATATGAAAATCCCATCATCACAGGGAAATCGACACAAATGTCATCTCACGTCTACAGTGTTCCCTTGTTGACCAACAAAGGAAGATGTTTCACTGATCTGAGTATCAGGGAAACTGTATTTCTCCTCAATTCCTAAATTCTTATACCTCAAGTATTTACCTTATTAAATACCTCAAGTATTTGCTTGCCAGAAAACTTGGAGTCTAATTTTTGATTCACTGCCAGGAATTTTGAAGGACTATTAACGTGTATTTCACTATGCTGATCTATATTTTTCTATCTTTATTTTCTGTTTACCTAATCCCAAAATGTTTATTTTATACTTTATGTGTGTATGTATGCATGCATATATTTATATATATGTGCATTTGTGTGTACATGTGTGTGCATATGAGTGTGTCCTAGCTACAAATTCTTTGCGGAGTGAATACAATAAGACAAACATTAACACTTCAAAAGTCAACAAGCATTCTGACGTAGTGCCTACCATAAAACATCATATTTTATTAGTATGTATTCGACTTACTATTTGCATACAGAAAAATCTGTGCCAAATTTTTCCCTCTAAATAGAGAATGATATTAGAGACAATGTAAGCAATGAAAATTCTTCCTATCCTTCACAATTAAGATCTTGTGCATAAATCATGAACCAACACACCCGAAAAATGTGCATCCCCATTTGAAATTAGCTTGTGCTGTGTCCACTTACACAAACAGCCCAACATGTAAGAGCTTGCTCATCTTTAAAATGGGGACAATAATTTTTATTTGCCGGGGGTTTGTAAGGATTAAATGAGATTAAAGAACTTTGACAAATTATTCTTTGTGGAAATCTCAAATGCACATTAGACATTCTGAAAATATTTAATAAATTAGTTTTGACAAAAAATTCACATGGGCCTATTTTCCTTCATTGAATAGATTATATAAGAAGAAATTCAGTAGAACTTCATATCTAAAAAGGATAAATGCTAAATTATTTTTTAGATGAAGGTACATGACAGTTGTAAAAATATACAGCACGTGTGTGTTTCTCTGTGTTGAAGAGTGATCATTCTCTCATTCTCGCACGATGCTAATGTGAGTACATGTTAATTTGGCACAAATTGCCTGAAGGGGTCCTTGGGCCTCTGCATACTACCTCTGATCTAAAAATTTTGACTAAAAATAATTAAGGATATATACAAAGAAATTTATTTATAAAGATGTTCATTACAGTATTTTTAAATTTTTCTTTTATTTTTAATTGACAAATAATAACTACATGTGTTTATGAGGTACAATGCAATATTTTACTATTTACCATAGCAAAATAGGGTTAGAAATCTCGATGTTCAATGGGATATGACAGGGTAAAGTGGAATCCAATTAAACAGTAGAATTCAAAAAGACTATTCAAGGGGGTGGCAAACTACATTTCTTCACGTGAACAAATGTACGCAGTATATTGCTGAGATTAAAAAAAAAAAAAACAGATCTTGAAACACTAAATATAGAATGACTCTCTTATTAAGAAACAAATTCATTCCTCCATATGTATTTAAAGAAATACATACTCTGTGTTTCTGTAAAGAAAATAGTTGGCCGAATTTATTTAAAAGGTGTGTTAAGGGTGGGTATGGCTGTCTCTGCAAGGTGTCAGGCGGTTTGCACTTTGGTAACCTATCAGCATTTTAAGTTTGTCAGTGATGAGCACATATGACTCAGGTGATAAGAGTCACTAACTGAAAAGCGAAGTACAGCTGCCGGAAGTCCACTCCACTCCACTTCCCTGCTGGTTTCGCTTCACTGCGGGGACATCCCAAGGCAAATAGCTTGGAAAGGAACTTAGGAAACCAGGCAGAGCATTCCACAGTCTCCTCTTTTTTTATGATAGATGTACTTGAGTGACCTTCAAAACTTTAAATATACAATAGTTGAGAAGGAGTTTTGTGGGTCGGGTGACCTGTGATATCATCAGCACCATTTAGATCCTCTCTTTTCAATTAATGAGGACATGCTGTTATTGTACAAGACTATACTATTTATTTATTATAACAGAAGTGAGTCCACAAAGTCATTTAGGACAAGTATTAAGCCCCTTTACTGTCACTTTTGATTACCTGTTAGAGTAATACCCAACTTGATTCAAAACTACCACTATTTTTTCTAGTTGTCAAACTGTTATTTATACGTGTCTTCCTATCTCTATAGAAATAGTCGGAAATAGTGCATTTTCCTACTTGGAAGTAGTATTACATATTTTTTTAGTCAATCTAAACCACAAGATAACGCACTGACATGTGATATAAACCCTGAGTATTGATGAATACTGACTTGAGCTCAGGATGAGAATTTCTGACAAATTTCACCTTTTTTCCTGCCTCTTTAATTCAAGGTAATAGTTATTTCCCTGCCTTTTAAAACATGCATGCATACATGCATCTATTTCAATGTTAACGTGGTCTGTAAAATACATCTGTTACGTCCTTATCGAGAAGGCACGGGACATATAGTCGGAGAATTGTTTAAAAGGTATAAATGTCTATAACATCATTTACATTGAGCGTTGCCTATGCTTATGGTTTGGAGGAAAGTTCTACCTTTTTCTACTGACCTATGGCTCCTATATGTCTTGCTCTCTAGCCACCCCCACCCTCAGAAGCCTTTTACTCAACCTAAAAATAGCTCCTAGGTGTCTGCCTACTGTACTTTGCTGTTTCTCTCCTCCTTATTGAGACTGTATGATTAGGAAGGACAGCAGGAAGAGTTTAAGAACAGGACCTTTCTGGTTCAAAATAAGATCATTCTTAGCAGCTCCTTTCTTTCTCTACTTGTGAATCGTGGGAGAATGTAGATAACTGCTTTTTTTTGGTAACTTCATTTTGGATAATGTTTGAAAGTTGTAGCAACTTCTTTGGTTTGAAGTTTAAAGTCCCTTGTCAGCATTTGTCTAATTTTAGACGGAGCAATCTCACATAGGAAACTATCAAACTACTTAAACTCGACACATCAAGCCACTTGCTAAACGTCTGAATTGAATTCTCTGCTCACATTTCCATCAAGTGACTCCTGTTTTCCCACATCTGATGATTAATAACTATCACTGAATTCCCTTGCAATGTGGTAAGTGGTTTAACCCTGACCTTTCCATCTTAGGAATGAAAGTCAAGTAAATATTAAATATAATAGTCTTTGTATCATATGTCTTGGTGAACCATCCTATGCTTTGAATTGGACAAAAGGTTTCAAAGGGAGATTTGATTAATAAGAAAATAGATATGTACGAGAATTTTTATCCCCCCTTCATGAGTCATTGTGGGTAATGTTTGTGATATCATCATTGTTAAATTGTCCTTATCTATGGCAAATCTCTCAATAAAAATATTTCCAATAGAAGAGGCAGGTGGTGTCTGATTAAAATCACAATCAAGGCTTTTATTTTCAAGAAAATATCTGGCTGGAGAACATCTCTCCTTATCTGTCTCTCTTGTTAACATTTTCAAGCATGGTCATAGCCTTAGAAAGACCCAAAATGCACAACTTTGGGATTAGAATGAAGTTACAAAAAACATGTTCTACAAGGACAAGAAGTCAGAAGCTGATCTTCATTGGTTTTCTGCCTACTATACGGAATGCACCTTGGAGATCTGGTACGTGCCTCAGCGCACCAGCTCATGGGAGAGCCACATAGTTGTATTAACAGGGTTCCCTAGGCCCTTCTTCCAAATGAACAAAATGTTTACAAAAATCTTATTACAGGTTCAAAAATGTTCTTTGTGCTGTTATGATTAAGTCAATCAAACATAATTTGGTCAACATTCAAACACGAGCCTGGTAGCAGTTGAAGTCACAAATAGTTTTCTGTGAACTTGGATGTCTTGAGCAAAGCTGAGATGTTTGCATAATCTTTTCTGTAGCAACAACATTCCACATGCATATTTCTCTTTAAAAAGAAACTCCAAGCTCAGTGGTATTCTGGGTTCAAGGCCTGAATAAAAAACATCTCAAGTCAAAAGTTCTTTTCTAAAAATTGAGATGTAGAGAAGGTCATAAGCTTTTTGACTTCCCTTTTAAATCATTTATGACTAAAAGTCACATTGATTCAAAGTAAAAATTTACTTCAGTCTCTGAACTCAAACTTCTAGCTATCCAGCCCAATTTCTTCTTCAAACTCTTCACAAATGTTCAAGGTTTTTACAAGATAAATTACTACACATAATACTGAGCAAAAGAGAAGCTGAAATGTACAATAAAACCCACTTGCACAAGTTTTCTCAAGGCCTGGAAATAAAAATGTTAAATGTGGCCTACCACTTTATGGCATATTTCCAAAATATAAATCTAAAAGTGTGTATGATGTAACATTTACTTATAAAAAGTAGAAATATAAAACCTGTGGACAAAATGTAAATAATAAAATGCAAATTTCTGAATTATACTAATTTTGAACTTCCCCAGGAGTCTCATCAAGGCAACATTTAATAATGAAATATTTTTGTGATAAAAATTACTTTTCTTTCTGCTTCAAACCAACAGAAGATGTACCATAAACTATCATTTTCCCTCAACACAGTAGAGTTGTATAATATGCTCTTTTAATTTTATTAATTTAACTATGAGGTTAGTTTTGTAACTCCGCTAGTAGGAGGAATAATAAAAATTCTATGCAATACTATTCATGATATATTCTCTTGATAGACTATATAATCACATTATTACATATTAATATGCATATCACTACTTAGAGGTACATACACAAATCGAAAACTCTTATGTAAGATGTTTCCAATAACCTAATGTAGAGATGACAGAAAAAAATAATTAGCACATGCTTATGTCTTACCCTTATTTGGAAATAGGATAATCACCTTAATAGTGATTGTGCGATAATAGTCATAGCCAACAAAATTATGCTTGGGATGAGGTAGTCAACCAACTAACATTACTGGAATAAATTATAATATGATTAATATTTAAGTCCCCAAGAGACTTTGTTATGGTTGCTGAGGTGAAAATGAATCCTATAACTCCAAATTAGTGCCATTAGCAGAAATTTAAAATAATAAATAAAGCTTTGCCAGTCTCAAATTCTCTTTTCTGAGAGGTTAAGTTACAAAGTAAAACTATAAGATCTACCACTAACATGAAACCAGGCAACGGAGTTTGTTATATCTCACAGTCACTGCCAACTGAAACTATTAATATGTGGATAAGACTCTTTACCAGAAATAAGTAATACATTTCACTGTCTGAAGTTTAAACTATTCACTATGGTTCCCAAGAAGTCCCTGGTTTGAGAAATCACACACATTGACACCTATCACAGACACATACACACACACATCCCAAATATGAAAAAAATAATAACAAGGAATTTTCTTTGGATTTGACTCTGTAGATGCAAGAGAATTAGTAAGTAAATATGTTTCAGTTCTTTCTATAAAAGCTGCTTTTACAAAAAAAATTATGTTCATACTGAGTGTTAAACCAAAAAGAAAATATGTCATCTGATTTCCGATCTGCCTAATAATTACTTTCAAATTTCAGAAACTAAAGGCCAAGTTGGAATTGCAAGATTTCTTGCCCATGTGTAGCTGAACGTCCAGTATGTACTGATAAATAAGATTTGATTAATGTTGCTGTCATTAATTACAATTATCTTCTAATTGACCTTTAACATTAATTAGATATTTTATAATCATATTGTAACATGCAGGATGTATGTAAGAATAAACAATGAGGTTATTTACCTTTGAGATTCCAATAACTGCTGCCTCTTCATTGTGATGTACGACAGAACAGCTACTAATGGAAAATCTGACTTTTAAACTTGGCTTTGACGTTAGTAAACTGAAACTCACTGAAAGTTCTTAGGATTGTCCACGTCAAAAGAAAGTCCAAATTCCTTGACCTACTGATAGGTTTGAAATGGTTCTAACCCAAAAGTAGAAGTATCACAAAATATAAAATATGTTCTACACTGAAACAAAGAAAAAATAATTAAGTATTTTGAACAAGACTTAGCAACTATACCTAGAAGATAATGGGTATTCTGGTGAGTATGAATGATTAATTGTACCTAAGGAGAGTGAAAGTAGTTTCTTTTAATTCCAAAATGCATCCAATGTTACATTTGGTGGAGCAATAAATCTCTTGCTATACATATAAAGAAAGCTAATGTTTTAATAAAATATTAATTTCTTGCTCTCCCCCTAAATAAATATTAAACACATTGAACATGGCCCAGTCAGTCTAATATTAACTGAACCAATCCTTCCTGATAAATATTGTGTCAACTACCTTGCATGCATTATCTCATTTTATATTCCCAATAGTCCTATCTAATAAATTATATATGCTTCCTTTACATATGACATATGACAAGACTAAGGCCCCCAAAGGTTAAGAAGCTAGCATAAAATTAGGTATTTAGCAAGTGTCTGAGCCAAAATGCAAACCCAAAACAGTCAAACTTAAAGATCCATACTTGTAACTCCATCTTAAGACAACCTGAACTTGATTCAAGAAGGTTGTATTGTTTATAATATTTTGTTCATTAGAGAGGCTCCAAACATGTACACTTCTGCACCCCAGTTGTATCTCTGTCTCTCTCTCCCATTGGTTAATAATTTTTGGTTTCATTCTATTTTAAAGAGTAAACTTATCCAATTGCTAAGCAACTATATGGAGATATAGTCTAAAATACTTTAACCAACTAAAAAGTTTCAGCCAATAAAACAGAATGAGAAGGAGATTAGAATTTAACCAATAATATGCAGGAACAGGGTATGAGTAGGAAGACCTTCTGTGCCCTACAACCAATGTTTATAACAGTTTTGATTGTCAAACCTCAAAGATGACCACTTTAGACTTCTTGGAATCATGGTCCAACCAGTTTTCTTTAAATAAGTTATTTTTGTATGTAGTCTTAGATCTTCTGTAATATGCTTGATTGCCTTTATAGAATGTCATTGTAGTAGGAAAAAATGGCAGGCTTCAAAGCCACATCAAATGTACTGTATAGGGCATTAAATGAACATTTACTCTAAAACTCATTTTCAGTTTTCTGTCCATTTATTTAGAAATAAATGAAAAGAGAACAAAGGGCTGTTTGGTGCCTAAGTGATAAAAACTTCTGTCATGAACTTCATGGGTTCCAGATGATTTTCAGCAGACTTGACCTGCTTTATGAAAACACACTGAAAGCATCATCACAATCTCACTACTGTTTTAAGATATTCATGTCTCCATGTTATACAAGGACATATCTGAGCCTTTTGTGCTCCAAACCTGGAGAAACACTCCAGGGATCTTCAAAATAGAATTGTTCAACAATTCTCAGATGTGGGAAGGTGAAAAGTGCATATTTCTAATTCTGTATTTACAAACGTGTGGAACATAATTGTCATTGTCAACTCTTTTGCAGGGTGGGAGTGGTGGTGGGTGTTGAGGAGTGGAAATCAGGTAGGTTAGTGATCAAGAGGAAGCAGAAACTATCTGTATAGACCATACAAAAAGGGCTACTGGTTACCTATTTGAGTATTATAAATACAACTAAATACAATTAATCTTTTACAAAGGAGATTGAACTAGTAAATTATAATTCAAACTTTTTGCATGCATTGATGAGCACTTATCTGCAGTTGGACAAATGAACAACTCCAGATGCTGGTGTAACCCTGCCACTGTTTTTCACCTCAGGGCATTTTAAATCCTTGCTAGAAAAGGGAGGCCTTTCTGAAGACATATTTCTGCAACAAAACACACAGACATTCAGGGAACACTATGTGCTAGTTAGTCAATTTGCTGCGTAATTAATGCACATGGGGGAAGGAAGGAAAATCAGCATTCAATTCAATTCTTACAGGCAATTTTTTATGATCAAACAAGCAAATTCTAATTATCACTCATTTAGATATAATTTTCAGTTAAATCTTATCAGACATAACTCTTCACAAGAAGGCATTGTCAGGATAGAGTCCAAAGCAGAAAATATGTATGAATGCTCTTTAATGAAACTATGCAATTTTTTTTGGCCTTTTGTCAGATTTTCTTTTAGTAATCAAAACTTATGAAGATCCCTGGCTAATTCCATCTATTACTTCTGGTTGTCTCAGTCTCCAAGTTCAGGTACTTCTCAGGCATATTATAAGGTGCCTAGAATACTCAAAGCCAAAGGAAAAATATGAAGCATTTTATGGAAAGTTAATTTTACTTAAGAATGTGTAAATAAAAGCCTCATTTTCTATTTAGAACCTGATAACATCATATTTTTCACTATCTTATTTATAAATTTTGGTCTGACTATATCTGAAGACATTTGATATTTCATTTTCTCTATTTTCATGTCAGTGGGGAAAGTTTGAGAAAATCTGGTAAATAATTACACTAAGACATAAATTAAATTTTCATGAAAAGCATTCAGTATTATTCAAAACCTTGAGCACCAGCCCACTTGTCTGGATTCACAATAGATAAAGAAGTTCTGTGTTTCTTCCTCTCTGAGTTGTTATCAATCAGCTTGAGTTTCAGGCCCATTGCATTTTAACTTTCCATTTTATAATCAAAGTGATAAAAAATGATAGGGGTGTCAAAATTTAATTGGCAGTATTTTTATTTTTTCACCTCAAATAATGATGTTGCTGACAATCACTGGTATCATAAAATCTGTAAATACATTTATCAAATCAAAAATCAAATAATTTTGATATGTTATGGACTATATGTTAGCGAACTTATCCTTTAAAACCCAGACAATTTTAACCCACATTAGAATAGACCAAAATATACCATAAACAATGAACAAATCCTGGATTCTAATTGTATTTTGCTTATGGATGGCTCTGTTTTCGTAAATAAATGAGTAAGTCTATAAATAAATGTATATTGGTGGTATACAGGTCTCTCTCTACATACTTAAATGTACAAAATATGTTAGATCTAACATTCTGTTTTCAAAACCAGCCAGTAAATGCATCATCATTTCTCATTGAAGAAAGAACATAGCAAGCAATTCTAGAAAGTGTCAGTTTAATAAACAAACCACTAGTTAAGAACACTTATGTGGTCAAAGTCTTATTCATTAACTGTGTAATGACTACATAAGTCCTTTGCCTTACACTATAAACCTTCAGGAGGATAGACGCTGCTGGATGTGTGTAGTTATACTTTCCTAAAGTTAAGTAAACTTCTAGCATCTTACTGTTTAAGTGAAAAACAAGCACATGCTTTTAGATGACAATCACATTTGCAATGAGGATTTGAAGAGAGAGAGGAAACAGACAAAAGCTAAAGGCCAAAACTGAAATTCATTTTACTAGGACTTGTACTACCACCTGTTAGACAGCACGGAATGGTCCTAGGGAGCATGACAATAACTTGAGGCTCCCATAAAAGAGCCAATATGGACTAGATAATTAGGCTAAGCCATACAGAAAATATTGAGTCCATAGTGTTAGTGAGAAAACTATAGATTCAAAGACAAAGTCTTTAGAGCAGAGAAGTACAGGAGATGTCAGAAATCAAAGGATTAAACGCATACCCTTACAAATGAGGTCCCTGCACACAGGCCCCATCTCACGGTGATCATCAGGCTTCAGTGGCTAGGGCCCCACTGATAAAGAAATGAAATGTGAACTGGTTTTGGAGGGTCATTTATTAATAAAGGGATTACGAATCACAAATCAGGATCCACAAAGATAATTTCTTGCTGCAATTCAATTGTAGATTCACTATAACCTCAATACAGGTGAATAGTTTTAAAAGAGCTTTTTGTTTTCTTTTTACAACTTGTAAACTAATGGCAAGCATGTAACATAATAACCAATCAATAGCCCAACATCCCCACCCCGCCCCCTAAAAAACAACCCTAATAAAGAGGAAGGAAATCATAAATTGAATGTGAGGGTCAAACTATGTTTCGCCCTTGGTCTCTTACATTCGTAAAAGGAAGTTTCCATTTCTATACCTGCAGTAGGCAGACTTCTAAGATAGCCACCAATCTTCCCTGCATGCTAAATTTCACACATTTGTGTAATTCCCTCCCCCGGAGTTTGGACTAGATTTAGTGCTAATCAATAAACTGACCAAGTTGATGGGCTGTCACGCCTATGATAACATTGCAAAACAAATCTTTGCAGTAGACTCTCCATAGGTGGCAAGAACCTATGGCCCTCAGCCCAATCGCCCTTAAGAGAGTAAATCCAAGTGGGCTTGGCACTGAAAACATTCAAGCACACTGAACAATCACCTATCAGGGGCATTATAACATGGATGATGAGAAGTTGTACTCAGTGAGAGGTTGTGGGTTGTGTGTATGAAGAGAGAATGTGGACTAAATGACATAAATTGCCACTCAATCCCGATGTGCGATTGCATTACTTAAATACCTATTTACTGAGTATAAACATGATTCAGAAATATCAGTTTTTCCTGGGCAATGCTGTTTTTTACATATTGCCTTGGTGATATTATTAATATAGCCCCCTTTCAATCTCAAAAGTGTCCATATTAGGCAATAGAGAGTATCATTTTCTTTTAAATGGGAATTCCTCAAGAATTGACAACCTGGATTCTATGAGTGGGAAGAATAATCTCTTGGGTTTTCTGGCTACAATAGGGTTTGCCCTCCTAAAAGCTAGGCATCTATTGCTCCTTGAAGCTCCAACCCTAAATTTGCCAGGACTAGGTACTCCATATAGTCCATGTAGGTTAGTGTGAGAAAAGGGAATTAGTCCTAAAACCAAGGAAAATTTGAAAAAAATTAAGCATCTGTACAGACACTGCTTGTCAAAAAGTATAGTTGAGAAACATCAAAATTAATCCCTTACTCTCCAGCCCTCCAGCTACTTCCTTAAGTTGGAGATCCATTCTCTCTTGCTGGGCTGTATGTAGAATGACCATATGCTAATCTTTACTCATGTCTTACTCAACATCATGCTTGGCTGAGGATTTAGGACATAAGCTTGTCAAATGTGCAGATGAACAAAACATATAATTTGTTAGACAAGATTCTTAAAGTTTTGGGACTGAAACAATAAGCCCCACCCCACAGAAAAATATAATTTAATTGAGATAAATTGAAAGTCCTACCATTAGCTTAAAATAAGACAAAAAAGTATAGATGAGGAATAATAAAAAACATAAAAGTTGTTCCTATGGTGAAATCTGAGGACTCATTTAGAATAGCATGATCCAATGGTAGGATAAAGCTACTAAGAATAGGTAAAGTCCAGGTTGAAATGACAGAAGTAGAATGTCTATGAGAGGAAACGGTCCCATGGTTTTCTGCATTTTCCTATGCTTGGCTATACAATTTAAGGTAAAATTGACCATACAATGCCAAAGTAAGAACAGATGAACAAGGAAATAACGCATGTCCGGGCAAAAAGAAATACTGCCTTCCCAATAACATCATTAATACTATAATAACCCACCACTGATGAATTAGTAAAGCATGCAGGATGCTACCACTTTTTTTTTTTTTTTTCAGTTTGGCCGGGGCCAGGTTCGAACCTGCCACCTCTGGTGTATGGGGTTGGCACCCTACTCCTTCGAGCTATAGGAGCCACCCTGGATGCTACCACTTTAACAAGCTGTCTCCATTGACTGCTGCATGAATACTAGTGGGGTAGGTAGTATTAGCTCCCTTTATTAGATGAGAAACCTGATGCTTGGAAAGAGTAAGTTGTCCAGGATTAATTTTATACCAAATTCTTGAAGACATTTGTGTAAAAGAGAGAAAGACTTATTCTTTCCAGAGGGAAATGAATGGAAGCTACAACTTGATCCAGAGAGAAGTTCCTAGTGCTATACCTGCAACTGAGGGGAGGTGTCAGCCCCATCTACTTGTTCTCCTTTGCTACACAGAATCCAGGTCAAGGTGAACCGTCAGTGATGGGAACTCCAGAAATGGAGTATTTCTGAGCTAATGGGGAAGTAGGGCTAGATAAACTTCATGCTGTCTTCCAACATTAGAGTTTATGACTCTGATTTTCTCTTCTTTTTTTTTTTTCTGAAAAGTAAATTTATTTCAGGTTAATGTGAGAGTGCAAACAACAAGGTTACAATTCTGATGCTGAGAAATGCAGTACTTTTGTTGCCTTGGTATAATACAGTAATTAGGTCAAGTGAAACTCATTTATATAATAGTTTTTTTAAAATAACAATAAAATATTTTAAAAGTCATTCAACCTAATTGTTAGGCTGAATTGACAAGCCTCTTTACTCAAAATAGTCATTCTAACTACTCTGAATAGTTATAACCTTTTATCTACTTCTGTGAGTGGTTAGATTTCATTTGGATTTGTTATTTTTAAAGCCATTTTATGACTATAAGCTACATGTAATACTAATAGCAAGATTAATAACAGGGTGTTTAATCAAAAAATTATAGAATACAATGACTTTGAAATCTTTCACTGCTCACCCTGGACACATGAGGAGGGTTGTTGCTGCTGAACAGGGTGAGCCTCTAATGAGTTAATTCTTTCTTTCTTTCTCTTTTTTTGAGGGGGAGACAGAATCTCACCATGTTGCCCTTGGTAGAGTGCTGTGGCATCACAACTCACAGCAACCTCAAACTCTTGTGTTTAAGGAATTCTCTTACCTCAGCCTCCCAAGTATCTGTGACTACAGGCGACCACCATAACACCTGGCTAATTTTTTTGTGTGTGTGGTTATTGTTGCAGTTGTCACTGTTGTTTAGCAGGCTTAGGCTGGGTTTGAACCCTCCTGCCTCAGTGTATGTGGCCGGGGCCATAATCACTGAGATACAGTTATTTCTGAAAATATGTTAACGCCACAACTGAAAGAAAATTCCAAAGTATGTCAATGAGAAACAGGAGTTATTTATCATTTCTTAAACATGCATCCTCTCCCAAATGGAAACTCCTCAACAATTACATGAGGTCTGTTGTAAAAGGAGGGAATGCTTCTAATTAGATCAAATTACCAGGAATGAGCAAGAGAAAGTTTACTGTCCAACTGGCCCATTTGGGCTATGTGAACCCAAACAGTTTTCCTCTCCTGTTCTTGTCAATTGCTTGAGAGTCAATTCAAGTAGTAAAGAAGGTCATAGTAACTATGTGTTATGTGCTTGAAGCAACAATAGTGAAGCCGGGAGAAAGCAGAGCAGTACTTGTTACTTGGTTGGGGTAGAACCATGAAACTCAGGATTTCCGTTTTATGTGTATAAATGCAAAGACAGACATAGGGTATAGCAGTACATATTTGACTCCTATATTTAGTGCTTTTCTTTCTTTTTCTTTTCCATTTTTTGGGGGAGGTAAACTTTTACAGTCTCTATAGTACGTCATAGATGCCTTGGGCAACCATGAACAACTTCCACATACCAGTTCCTAATATCCAGGGCTCATAATTAAGGGAACGTGAACTGACTGTTGTAAAAGTGTCTTTCAGTAGCTGAGCGCTTTATATCTAGACCAAATCCATCCCTTTAATTCATATTCTCTTCATCTTATGTATCTCTTCTTTGTTGTGTTAACTTAAAATTACTTGTGTGACCACTTAATATTCACTTCCTCTTTGGACTACATGCTGTGTGCAGTGGGAAGTGTTTGTTTTTTGCTCACCTTTGTCTCCAGGCTTTCACAGGATGCTCGGAGGCACATGTGCTACCAGATGATAAATATTCAGTGAATGAACAAGTGAATAAATACAACGTTGGAGACCAAATCCGTATTAGCCATAGGCTCTCTAAGCACAGGCTCTAGGGCAGACTTTGTTATATGCAAAGAAGGCCTTTGCAGAAAAGTTTAAGGCAAAACCATTCTCACACTTTAGAGAATAATACTATTAATTATGTCATCTCAGAAAATGAAAAAGGACTACAGACCCAGCCCACGAATCCACTTTCCATTGGCCAAAGTCTAGAATGTTTTTTCCACCTCTAGTTTATACAATTTTATCACTGCAATCCACTTTTTTTTTTAAAGCTAAGCCAGATTTCTGGCTTTTGAAATTCTACTTCATATTCTTTGAATACACAACAGGTTTTTCAAGGTTTAAGAGCTGACATCAGGCAACATTGGTAACCACACCATACCACATCACAAAGATACCTTTCCAAGAGGAGTACAAAGGGATAAGCTGTTGCAAGTTTGGCCACCTTGCTTGTGTATGGCCTTTAAGCACTCTCTATAGACAAAAATGAGCAGCAGATATTCCACAACTGATCTGCATACAATCTGTGTAATGTTCATTATAGCTATTACAGAATAGAGGCATCAAAACCATACCCATATGCACAAGACAAAATACTTGACAGAGCTGATGTAATATAAAAAAATTGAAAACATTTTGTTTTACAATAAATAGTTCAATAAAATGTTGGTATTGTTCTGATTTCTTGTTTTGGTACAACTAGTAATCTTTTTAATGACAGACAAAAGAAATTTGTGTGCCTTTGAAAGAAAAATTATATCCTAACTTTCTTACTCAATTTACAAAAGGCTGTATCCTCGAGGGCTTAAAAGAAAGACATCTAGAGAGGTTGTAATGTTAAATATATGCTGTGAGCAAATTTACTAACATGCTTGTTTGCATTATGGCAGGAGGGTAATAAAATACAGCAGATTACACACAATCCATCTTCAGTGACTTGGCATATTCATTTTTATATGCTCAACGGAGGTCTTTATTTTTTTTTAAGTATAAATCTTTTCTGCATATAATTATCATGTCATCCATAAGCACTAGGAAGTGTCCCAGGTTTTTTGTTTTTTCAATTTTTGGCCGGGGCAGTGCCCTACTCCTTTGAGCCATAGGCACCGCCCAGAAGTGTCCCAGGTTTTATGCCAAGTAGGAAGAGCTTTACCTCTGTCTTACTTCAGAAAGAAGATCTGAGAAGCTGCAATCTCTTCTGTTGCAGGCTATTTCTTTTCCAAATATTTCATTCTAAGAAGCAAGCACTGTCTAGTCAAGCTATTCTCAGATTCTCATTGAGAAAAGTCATTCATATTACATGAATTTTCCAGAATTATTCAGAACTAGTTGATATATCTTCTTAAGGTCTGTAGAAATCTACTGTATATTGAATATATAGGTAGATTGTCTATTGAATTCAGAGCAAGGTTTTGTCTGTTTATTTGCTTATTTCTTCATTTTGGTAATGAAATTCAAACGTTTTTCAAATTTCCTAATGATCTTCTTTGGTCAAGGATACCACTTGACGTTTACTCGTATGTCTCATTAGGCTACTTTTACTTTTTGGATGACTTCAAAATTTTTGAGCCTTGTCAGATATTTTGCAGAATGTCCCTAAATTGAGATTTTTCTGATTTTTTTTCATGGTTAGACTAAGGGTTATAAGCTTTGAGAAAGAGACCACAGAAGAAAAGTGCCATTCTGTGCTCTTCTCATGACATTGATAACAAACTTACTATCTACGTGACTTACCACTGTCTACGCTGATTTTGATCATCTGGTTTACAGCAGTGTTTGCTGAACTTCTCCACATAAAGTTACTGTTCTTTCCTCTTTCCTTACAAAACATTTTAGAAGGAATCACAGTGAACAGTCCACATTCAGGAAGCAGAGAGTTATGCTCACGTCCTTGAGGGCAGAGCAGTCACATAAAATAACTTGAATGCTTCTATTTAGGAGATTTGTTCAATGGGATCTGAACATGGAAATCTTATATCAATCCTTGTTTGATCACCAATAAATTTTATAGTCTACGTAAGATACTTTGGTCTGTTGAGTATAGTTCTTAAAGAAAATATTTAAAATGAAGAAATAATTGTAAGATGGTAAACATATCCCATGCACCAGGCTTTATTAATGTGATTTTTATCTCATATAATCATTTTAACAACCTCACAAGAAAGGCATTATTATTCTCATTTAATAGATACAAAAATTTGAAGTTCAGAGGGGAAAGTAGCCTGCTCGATTTAGAGCTTTAATCTATCACATGCTGAAAGCAAAACTATATACTCAAATGTGCACACGTAACAGCATTGTGTACCATGAACTAATTAATACATTCCTATATAAAAAAGGCAAAATGCATGGCAAAGATACTGATTTTTCTTTTTGTTAAAGAAGAAAAGTCTTGACTAATTGGAGTTCTAGCTTTGCTTTCCTCATTTTCCATCATAAAGACTGTAAATGGCTTCCCCATTACCACATTCTCCAGCACTGGTCAATCTTTGCTTCTCGGGGGATTGTGGTCATTTAAGTGTGTTTGAGTCCATGATATCATCATGAGAATACAAGAAGAATATGTGTTTTTAAAAGGATGTGAATTTCCCAGTGAGCATATTTTATTTCTAGGCATAAATATGTGTTTGCATAAACATCCACATTGTCCATGTTACAATATGATTATTCTTGCTCAAAAAATGGAATTTCTATTTTTTTCATGGAACCAGATTTCTACCCAAATATTTTATCTGAAACTTGTAGAACTACTAGGGCATACATATTCCTACTACTAACCAGGAGTCTCTTTGTACTAAGCAAAAGCCACAAAATGCACTGTAACAGGCGATCCATTTGGTAAATGCTAAAAATAATTTTACAGTTTGTTATTACAGAATATATAATGACCAAATTGAAAACACGAGGTCAGGCTCAGGTTGTTTAAAAGAAGAAAAAAAGCCACGTGAGACATATAGGTTAACAAATACCACTCAGCGTACTTTAATGGCTCTTTGAACAGATTTTTGGTACTAAATGATTCTTCTTTGAATTAGTTAATGGCTTTCTTTTCAAAATAGGACCATGGGGCTTTATTTTTTAATGGGATTCACTCAATTTTCAAGGATCAAACAGACTTAAAATAATAAAATAATTTCTTTATGTAAGTATATAATACTTTATATAATACAAATAGAATAATGCAGTATATATTTTGCCTGATAGTACTGTACAAACATGTATTTTTAAGTGGGTGGAAACCACTACTTAAGTCTTAGTAACTCTAGACTTAGTAATTTAACTCAACTTCCTAAAACATTCTGTGCTACATAACCTGCAAATGCATGGGATCTGCAAGGGATGGAAATCAGAACGGGACTCCTAAGCTCCATCTGAGTTAATAAATTTTAAAGCACTTTAGGATTATCCTTTGCTCCTCTGATTTATGAAGATAGAAATGGAGTCAACCTCACCTTATGTGACACTGAGAGTTGTTTACTCTTCAGGCATCTAAAATTAGCAGCTCCATATAACACAACCATATGCATTTTCTGCAATAAGTAATTGCATTATAATCTTTGCCAAAGATTTATGGATTTATTTTTATTTAGTTACATTTCTTCTGGTTTTCCCCTCAGAATTTAACCTGCTACCTAATTCTGCATCTTGCATCTGTTTTCCTTGATATTCCATTACTTTAAGGCAATGCCAAGGCTGTGAGAACCGCTCTTCCCATCCCAGATTCTGGTTATTCATCCTTTCACAAAGCAACCACAAAATCTAAATCCATTTTTTAACTATTGTTATTGTTTATGTCAATGTCCTTTAAAATTTTGACAGTAAGTTTCTATCATCTTGTTCATTACCTTCTCGATCAAATTCCATCATCTAATAGTAAATTGCAGGAATGGATTCATACCTGTCCATTCATTTACCCCTCCAGTTACATGTCCATCCAACTCTCTATCCTTTTTTTTCTTAAATTCTGTATGGGGGGGCAGGAGGGATGTAGGGAATTTGTTCGGGCATAGCATGCACAAAATTAAGGTGGAAGAATGACTCATGCTATTCATTCTACAGAACAGCTAGGATTCAGATGCTCCTGGAGGTGAAGGAACAGCTAGGATTCAGATACTCTTGGAAGATGAAGGACAATGGAGAAATCATAAAAGATGAGATAGAGAAATAAGCAATGGCCAGCTTATAATGTTGACAAATGAATTTTGAACTTCATTCTGAGGATACTACGGGTCCATTGATGACTTTTAACAAGGGGATTGCATGATCAGTTTGGTGTTTGAAAACTCTCTGGCTGACCACCATAGCTTGCATAGTGATAGATGTGAAGACATTGTGAAGTAACTTCACCTACATGATCTCACAGAATCATAACTTATCTCTCTCCTCCAGGTCTTCCTGTTCCTTTTTCTACATTAAATCCTGGAGCATTTAACCTCAATGTCATATCCTACAATCCTAGCTCATTCATTCACCTTACGTTTAATAATTTACTTCTGTTGGTCTTAAAGAAAATGCCTTAAATTTCTTTCTTTCTTTGAATATAAAGAACAAAATTGGCCAAGGACTGTGGCCCACACCACAGTGTGCACTTACTTTTGGGTACTTATGAAATTAACTTTTCCACAAAAGGGGAGAAAAGGGAAGTATAAAATGAAAACAAAGTGACTATAAAATGATAAAAGTGGACTTACAACTGGTCTTATAGAACCGTAGCTTCTTGGGTAGTAAAGTATGAAGATACCAAAGGAAAAACCTATGGTCCAAAATATTTCTCTTGAGTTTCCTTCCTTACAGATTCTGAGGCTATTTCTGAAGACTTCTTCATATTTATTTTCCCCAAGAACAGTGATTGCAAAATAATGAAAATTTAAACATGGTGAAGTCCCCATAATCCCATATTTTCCACTTCAATTGTGCTTATTTTTATTTGGCCCCACTGTAGATACACTTGCTTTTATAACAAAGAAAATAAAAACCTTATATTGGTTTGATCAAAGCAGTAATGCTCATTTTTCACCTTAAATACAATGTGTTAAAAAGAAAATGAGAAGAATATTCTCCAATCCCATCATTAACAATGAATCCTTGTGCATGTTTTGGTATGTTCCCTGTCAATAGCTTTATGCCTATGTTTATAAATTCACACTCACCTCCCATCTTCCCACACAAAGTCAGGGCTATAATTATAATATATATAATATATGTATACATATAATATATACAGAATATATAATTATTTTCACTTTTCAAAGTGAGAATAATAATAGTAACTATATACAGATATGTAAGAGTCAATTAAAATAACATTCTTAAAGTATCTGTCCTAGAGTTTGGTGTATACTAAATGCTCAAAATACTGACTATTATTTTTAACTATAATTACCCAAGCATATAACCTACTTGGTCTTACAACATTTTGTGGGTATTTTCTCTTGTTGAAATATGATGCTTAACAATCTAATCATAGGATTAGTGAAGAAATGGTCTTTTATAGGAGGATCCTGGGTTGGGGTTTCTCTGCCATTTACTACTTTTTGTAGCCTGAATGTTCTTTCCTCATTTGAAGTGCGTGGGTCATATTTATCTTTCAGAATCGTTTTCTTATTTTAGGACTAGACATCATGTGTGGAAGGTACCAGAGTAAGTACCAAACGAATAATAATATTAAGTGTTCCCAATGTCTCTGCTGTGATAGTGGCAATGAACATGTTCATTTATATTGCTTTTTCCTCCTGTTGAATTAATTCCTCTGGAATGATTTCCAGGAGTTGGATTACTGAGTCAAAGGATATGAAAATAGCTGTGGTCTTCGTATTTACTGTTATGTTGTTTTCTGAAAAGTTTCAACCAAAACATAATGTAATAAGCAAAGCACTTCATACATTTAAAGAATGTTCTTAAACCTGTTTCATTTAAGTCCAGATCCCATGCTCATCAGTTAAGAAAAGGAGAATCTGGGATGGATTTTTCTCTAGGAATTTCAAACTGCTGGGAATTGAACAGATGGTGCTAACTCATTTTCCATGTGAGAGCTCACCAGTCGGCCATCCTCAGTAACAGCTTTCAGAAACATCTGGATTCAAACTTACAGCTGAATCATGACAGCTTAAGTAATATAGAGTTGTAAAACAGCTTCATGGCTAGCTAGATCCCCTAAAACGTGAATTCACTGAGATTCTTACAATTTACGAATGATCAGAAAAGTTGAAAATAAGGTAAGCATTAAGACTCACATAAACTATATAGCACATCAATTTGATACTAGAGAATTCTGCTCGGAGTTCAGTCTTTGCGGCTTTTCATAAATACTGTTTTGAGGGTAGAAAAAACCTTACCAAAAAAATTTTACTCAATACAACAAAGATATTTGCACCAGATTGTTTATTGTTGAAACATTATTAATGGTTATTAATACATGAAAAATGTGAGCAGGGTGCTACCGCATATATCATCTTAAAAAATCTCTGTTAAGGCACACAAATACCATTTGGGAACCTATGATATTGAAGAACTGGCTTTTAAATCAAAAAGATCAGTACATAAATAAATAGTTCTAGTCAAAAGAAAAAATCACTGAGCTAGGCTAGCCCAGAAAAAGCCAGAGAAAGAACGATGATCCAACCCATTTTAAACTGTGGAAAAGATACATAAATCTTACAAGGGTACATGTGAAATTTACTAAGTGTAGAATATAAATGTCTTAACACAATAACTAAGAAAATGCCATGAAGGTTATGTTAACCAGTTTGATGAAAACATTTCAAATTGTATATAAAACCAACACATTATACCCCATGATTGCATTAATGTACACAGCTATGATTTAATGATATATATATATATATATATATATATATATATACATATATATATATAAAGTAGTTTCCACATCTGTTTGCTTCTAGTCAACAAATGAATTGTAGACAGAATTTCCAAACACAATGAGAACAGTAAAGCAGAGCTGAAGAATGAGAATCCAAAGCAACTATGTTCTTTCTTTCACAATTTCTTTATAATTTATCTGGGGAATGGTATATTTCTCCCGATTCTAAATATAAATCTGAAAAAGAATCATAACCACAGAAGTCACCTTTAGATATTCAGTCTTAGAATCATATTAAGTAACAAGTGCGGACAAAGTCAGGCTGATCCTTACACAATAGAGACGTTTTCTTTCTTCTTCCTAGATACTTACTTTTACTCACCAAAAGTTAGGCACTTGTCCACAGAACCCTATTTTCAGAGGTCACGGATCAAGGTATCTAGTCCTACTGAAGCTCCTTTCTCTTGACAAAAGGGAAGATCAGAACCACCCTCTTCTTGAACATAGTAGTGCTCAGTATGTAGCTTTTTGCAAAAATCTTCTCTGAAAAATTCCTTCCTAAATCATTAACAACTTTACCTCTGTAGAGTCAAGAGAAGTCAGGCATTTAAGACTCATGTTTGCAGAATTTCCTTTTGAAATTTCTGAAGAATGGATTTTCAAACACCTTAATTTGTGTTTAAGTGCCTCTACAAGCATTTCTAATCCCCCCACACCTATTATTAGTGAGTTGATATTCCATCTTACTTGCTCCTTAATCACTATGCTTCGATTCCTGATCTCACCTGCTCCAAACTCAGCAGCCCAGAAACTACAAAAACAAACTGATACAAAAGGAAAGGAAAGGAAAAAAACCGTCATTTTTTTCGCCTTCTGCAGTCAACCAAAACACATCAAGCCTAAAGAATTCAAACGGGAAAAAAATGTGAACTCGAAGTTGGAAGCTTTGCCTATTACATACAACCCAATAAAATAATTACAGAGGAAACTACATGTTGTTAACTGAACTGATCATACAATTCTTATTTAATAAATGTCATTAAACTTTTTCCATCATCAGTCTCTTTGAAAGTGCCATAAGTGAGGAAATAGAAATAGTAGACTGAGAGAAACTCATTACACTTTACAAATGTTTTCATATTTTTAACTAAAATGTACTTACAATAATTTCACTTTTATACCCTTAGTATACATTCTACTTTTATAATATACACATATATGTAAGGTATTATTGTTTTAGGGGAAAAGCAAGGTATGATGATCAATAAAATAAAATAAGCAAACTAAAAAGAAAGCAAATTCCACATAAACCCTACATCTAATTATCACCTAGTATTTGGTAAGATATTATTTACCAAGCCTTTTATAGGAAAATTACTGTGCCCAGACCAGCAAGGTGAGGTGTTACGTCCCTGCCTTCCTAGTTTATTCTTAATTTTCATTTAGAATTTACTTTGCTGCCCTCGTTAATCATATGTGATCTCTCTTATACAAAAATGAAAAACAGCTATCTATAATATTTATTTAAATAGTTTAATATTTTGAGTAAATCATTTTTCTTCAGTGTCCTTGTGGAATATATGTCGATTTAGCTCATTTTTTATACAATTACAAGCATGCTCGGTACCTTCTATGTCTCTAGATTGGAACAAGTCTTGTACAGTTACTGAAAGACAACATTTATTTGAATACAAACACATTTATGAAAAAAATGGGATTTTTCTTATTTTCTAGTTATAAATTACATAAATTACGTTCTGTTTATCTTTTTTGAGGGGGGGCCGAGGCTGGGTTTGAACCCACCACCTGCAGCATATGGGGCCAGTGCTCTACTCCTTTGAGCTACAGGCGCAGCCCATGTTCTGTTTATCTTTAATAAATCTTCTTGTGTCATTGCCCCTATGGCCCTGGTCTTGATCACAGCAGAAAAGAACCAGGCTAGACACGGATTAGAGGTACAATCTTGTAGGAGGCGAGCTAACTTTGATTGCAGGGTAGCCCCTCCGCAGTAGCCTTTTATTAAGACAGCCCAAGACAGGTGAGGGGAGTATTAGACAATGACCACGTGCCCAAGGCTCGCTGTGGGCTGGGTTCTCTCTCCGCAAGGAGCACCTGCTGATGAATTGATGAGGGCCCGACCCCCAGCTGCAAATCATCTTGCTCAGAGGTCATGTGGCTCTTGGCGTCCTCTACATTCTTGAATCTTCTTTTTGTTTTCTTTTCCTATCAGGTTTCTCTTTGAGATGTTTACAAGAGACACTCTCCATTCTTATATTATGGGGTGGTTACTATACTGTATGGAAACATATGAAGAGAAAGAGTTATTTCCCTTAATAGATGGTTAACGTAATTTTAACACTTACTAGGTTATTAAATGTACTAATAACTATTTACAGAATATTCGTTTACTGAATTAATAAATTATTCAGGATTTGACCCCTGGGAATATTAGGATTTAAAAAATCCTTAATGTTTTTAAAAGTTTGCTTAATATAGATTTATCTTGGTTGTTTTATTTGGACTTTTTAATTAAAATTCTTTTTCTCTAAAGGAATGGGTTATATATAAAAGAAATGTAACCTATATCTTAAATTAAGTTTTCTGGGACGTGAAAAACAGGTAATAATTGCTTCATTATTTAAGACAGGCAACTTCTTTTCCAATGTATTTTTGCTAAATGAAAGCTTTTCCCTGGTCATATCATTGACAGTTCTCAGGATACGGCCATAGAGAGGCCTGGTGAGAGTGTCCATCTCAACTTGAAAGAAAAAAAAAAAACTAAGACCAACAGGTTTAGAAGATTGACTTAGTCACTTAAAGAAAATGGGATGTGCATCCTCTGACATTGCTACTGTATGACAGAGAAAAAGAGGGCAAATGAGCAAGATTTTCTTACTGAAGAAAAATATTTAAATTTAACTTGTATATAGCTTGTGCCAAGATAGTTATGCACGAACAAGAGTGACAAAAATAACATTGAAATCCCAGAAGACTGAAATTTTGTCTCCAAATCCACTTGATTACACAGACTTAAGAAAACGATTAAAATGAATTCATGAAAGATTGACAGTGGGAAGCTCTTGATATGACACTAGGAAGTGTTAACCCCGGATGCTAAAGCCATTCCAGTTATAGTTTGAATTGATTTGCCACATTTTAATTCATTGGCTTCAGAGTTGTTCATTTTGATACGTTGAATTCTCATGTTAACCTAGATTCTGAGAAATAGACATTATTTAGAAATAGTAAAAGAGTAGATAATTCTCTGGACAGAGGTGAAGAGGATGTTTACTCAATATGTTTTTTTAATTTCAACATAGTAGGGGGTACACATGTTTAGTTAACATACCTTGTTTTTGTACAGATTGAATCAAAATTATGCAAAGAAGTGTACCCTTCACCCAGATTGTATGTACTGTGTCCAATAGGTGTGAATTTACCTACTTTTCCCCCCTCAGCTTGATTTACATTGAAATTTACTTCCATATGTACCCTTAAGTGGGGTAGACTAGTTCCAATTTTGTATTGTGTACATGTGTTTATTTCACATAGAAGAATGGTTTCTAGTGACTTTTGGGTTCAAAAAGATACTAGATCGCTACTTTTTTATGGCTGAGTAGTACTCTATAGTATGCACATATCATATTTTATTAATCCATTCAGGTATTGGTGGGCACTTAGGTTGTTTCCATTTGCTATTGTGAATTGTGCTGCTGTAAACTGAGTTATTTTTGATATTATAAAATTATATAGATTTTGTAATAATTACATAAACCATGCATGGAGTGAAAAGTCAGAAACCGGAATAGATATGACAGGTATTATAAACAGTGTATTGATATATAATATTAATTAAATTTCTATTAGTTAATATTAGGTGTGTTTCAAAGAACACGAGCTGTATAAATATTATCAGATTATATGCAAAGGCTATGAATTGTCATTGTACTATAATCATAAATTACACTAAACATAGAATTTGAAGATGGCAAAAAGTGCTCATTTGCATTGATAATTATCACATTGTAGGTTTTTTTCTTTTGCATGATAATAATCCTTAGTTTAGAATTTATAAAATCTCCCCCTGACTTTTTCTGTATATTCCTACAGCATATTTTTAGTGACCCTATTATCTGCCCATCAGCTTGTTTAATAAATTATTTTATACACTGTTGATAGTCAACCCATTTTATTCTAATGGCCTCCTATTGCTGCCTCATTAAAATATAGTGTTTCAGATCCATTATATTCCAATGGTCAGTCATTGATTTCTTTCTTTTATTCAAACCACTTAGCCTCAACAGGAAGCCTAATCAAGGATGAATCATCTCATCTTCCACAAAATAGGATGGAATATTCCTAAATCTATTTTTGTACTTTGAAAACAAACTGTACCTTTAATGGATAGAAAATAAAATTGCTTTTCTCTTCGTAAAAATATAGACTTCTGAATACAGTTTTTCATAATAATGGCTCAGACTTGTGCTTTGTAAAGTTGGTATTCCAGGGTCAGTGAAAAGACACAGTGCAGGTTTTGCATCCCTTTGAAGAAGGTAATTCTAATTCTTATTTTTGCATAATATTTATATGCATAATTATAAATAACAATATAAATATAAATAATAAATAATTATGCATAATTATAGGCATAATTTGTATAGTCAAAACCAATTATTTGCTTTTCTTGATTCCAAATCTACTCTTGTACTTAATACAAAAACTAAATGTCAATAAATATATGTATATATGCATATACGAATAAACTAAAATGTGACTTGTGTTGCTCTAAAAAGTCGTTCTGTAATCGTCATGTGAAGTTTAATTCATGAGAACCATCAAGGTTCTTAAACTCTATTCTATAAAAGATGATTTGTAATATTTTGCCTAATTTTGGAAACTATTGCTGAAAGGGAGTATGTGCCAACTCAACCTAAGTGTGTAAATACAAGTTATTTTAAATTGAGAATTTGTTAGAATTAAAACAGAGAGCTACTTTACATAATATCAGTCTGTTATTCTCTTATAACTTTTTCTACAAAACATAAGAAAGAAAAACAAAAGGGTGACAGAGTCTCATTATGTCTCCCTCAGTAGAGAGCTGTGGTGTCACAGCTCACAGCAACCTCAAACTCTTGGGCTTAAGTGATTCTCTTGCCTCAGCCTTCTGAGCAGCTGGGACTACAGGCACCCGCCACAACGTCCAGCTATTTTTTGGTTGCAGTTGTCATTGTCATTTAGTAGGCCCGGGATGGGCTTGAACCCACCAGCTATGTGGCTGGTGCCCTATTCACTGAGCTACAGGTGCTGAGCTGAAAGAAAAATATTTTTATTGTACATTGTTTGAAACGAAATAGAATTCCATATAGCTTTAAATGTACAGTGAGTATTACATATTTATTATTATATTTTCAGGTTGCATGTAATCAATTATAAATTAAAACGTATTAAGCTATGATTAAATAATAAACTTCTGGGCACTGAGAGGTAGTTTTTCTAAGAACTTTTCTAAGTTTTTCTTCTTATTCTTTCCCCTGCAACTATTCGAAGCTAACCCTTATTTTATTTCAATTTGTTTAATGTATATATAATACATAGTTTTATTGGTTTGGCTGATAGGCTATCTTAGAACAAGGTGTCTTTATAGAGATTTTTGATATTGTATCTATGTATAGCTTATCCTTGAAACTCATCTTTAATATCTTAATTTCAGCCGATGCCAAGAGTGAATCCTTATTAATCTGTGCATGTGATAGATACACCATTAAAAATTAGTAATAGAGCCTTATGTGAAAAGTATCAATGAAATGATATTTTGAATAAAAGTTACATGAGATAGTGCTCTGGGGGGGTCAAGGCGTGTTGACAGCTTGAGCTCATGAGTTTGAGAAAAGCCTGAGCAAAAACTGTCTCTACTAAAAATGAAAAACTGAGGCAAGAGGACCATTTGAGCCCAAGAATTGGAGGTAGCTGTGAGCTATGATGCTGCGGCACTCTACCCAGGGTGACAGCCTGAGACTTTGTATCAATTAAAAAAGTTACATGAAATATCTACTTTACAATGAACAATAGAATCAGAATAATAGTTGAAGACTTAATATCCCGAAGGGACTTAGAGTCAATCTAATGAAATGTCCTCTGTGATGTTTATATCATCTTAGTAATATGAGAGCTCTATAGAATGAAAATAAGCCTGCAGTTTGTTTTTATTTGAACTCAAGGAAAATACATCACAAATTCACCTTTGAGTCGTGAAAGTCTATATTCTTCCGTTCCATCCCCAGACTCCAAATATGAAGATGCAAACCGCTCACTCCAGTTGATAGTTCATTAATCCTCACTCCCATAAACTAAATGGAGCACAATAATTACTCGCTTCTTCGATACCCAAGATAAAGTATGGTGGCCCGAGCTCTCAACCACTGTGATAACTTAAGGTATAAGGATACACCCAGAGATTTTGTAAAAAGAAACGTTAAAGAAATATAAACAGCATCTTTGTGAAAGGTTAAATTTTGTGAATGTTTTTTCTTGGCTGTAATTCTCTGTATTTAACTCTCTCTCCAGACCTTGGGATGGCCATCTGCCCTATGCCTACTGTTCTCTGATGGGTCCAAAAAAAGCCATTGCTTTTCAGTTTGCTCATCTTGGTTTTTGTTTTACTTCCTTGTATTTTGCCATCATAAATTTTAAAAATTTCAAATCAGAATTTTTATGCCACAGATCAGTAGGGCTTTTGAGCATGAACATATTTAAAATAATAAAATATTTGCAAATACCTCAGGATTTTGCTTTTAATGTCCCAATAACCAAGTCTGTACACAACACAAGTTTTTTATGAGTTCAGTAATGCTTGTAGATAATTTGTATTTTATTATCCCACAAGTGCTTACATTAAAAACAACATCATATTAACATGTTAACTTTATTTTTCCCTTAAGTTTATAGCCAAAGCTTCTAATTTCTACATAATACACAGTTGGACACAAGTACTGCATGTGTTGATATTGTCATTTTTTTCAATTAACATAAAACAAATATTTCATTTTTTTATACATTAGTAAACCTACTTACGCTTCCTTATAAATGCTTAAAGCCGTATTTCACTTATAAAGCTTTGAGCAACTTGATAGCCTTTAAAAGTCTCTCCTTGAACAATGTTGATTAAATTTCTACTCTATGGTAGGCAACATTATAAGTTCTGAAAATACAGTACTACACCGACACTCAGAAATTCCTATACTGGGAGCTTAGAGCCTCATCAGAGAGATATAAATATTAATTTAAAGAGTAATAACCATTAACATGGTTATAAACTGAGAAATAAGATTGGAAAATGATAAAAAAAAAAAAAGAAGAATAAAGGAGCCACTCCTGTGGCTCAAAGGAGTAGGGCACCGGTCCCATATACTGCAGGTGGTGTGTTCAAATCTGGCCCTGGCCAAAAACTTGGAAAAAAAAAATAAAACTTCCATATATGAACTTATTAGAAGTTTACCTTCGAACAAAGACCTAAAGGAAGTTGAGACATAAGTCAAGCCACTTGTAGGAGGAGAGAGGGAGAGCAGAGTTCCTCGGGCTAGGTGTTCCTGAACTGTCAGGGAATTCACCCTATAAAACTGCAGTTAAATGGAGAAAGAGAGGGGGTGCCAGGACGGGATCTGAGCGGACATGAAACAGGCAGGCAGACCCTGTGGGCAGCACCACTCAGTTGTGTATCCTGAACAATCTGCTCCTAGTCTCATGGTAACAGACATAAAAAATTAAGAATAAATATTGAGAACATTTTATAGATATTTGTTAAATTAACAGAATAACTTTATCTTCATTTAAAATGAGTATTAACATACTGGGGCATATTTGTCCTATTTTCATTCATTCGATGCTAAATATTATTTACTCATTTTACAAAAGTTTTAGGCTGTAATGAGCTGGAAATAAAAATAAATAAGCAAATAAATAAATAAATAAAATCCATTCCAAGTAATAGTTTGAGAAGCTCTAATCTAGGAAATTTCAGAGTGAGAACCTGAAATTCTACTGTAACCGAAAGGGGTAGGAATTGATTTTAAAGAGAAGTTCAATGACCATACCTGGATTTTTAACAGAACCCCTGTGGGTGCTGTGTTCAGGAAAGACTCACAGGAGTGAGGGAAAGAAATCAGATCCTAAAGGGTTAGGAGAAGTTCTAAAACTCAAGGTTTTTAAATGCCCAGCTTACAAGACTTTTTGACAGATTGAAAAAATAAAATGTGTGAGAGTATGAGTCGACTCGGGAATAAACCCAGGTCTGGGGCGGAAAGAGAGGTGGGACAGCGGTGCCGGGGAAGAACTCGGGATGAAGGTGAGGAGGGGCGTCAGGTGTTTCTATTTGGTATGTGGAGTTTGAGATGTTTATTAGGTATTCAAGCGCAGATACCTGCGTAGTTAAGAATCTGGAGTTCAGGAAATTTTGATAAAAGCTATTTTCACTGGAGTTAGGTAATATTCCATTGTGGTTTTTGATTTGTATTTTTCTGATGATTAGAAGCAGATATTGAGCTTTTTTTTTTTCCTGTTCTGTACTGACCATTAGTATAGCTTCCTTTGAAAAGCTTCTGTTGATGTTTTTTGTCCACTTTTGTATGGGGTTGTTTCCTTTTTTCTTGCTGATGTGCTTGAGTTCTTTCTAGATTTTGATTATTAGCCTTTGTCATGGTATAGCATGCAAATATTTCCTTCTATTCTGTAGCTGGTCTTTTCGCTCCATTGATTGTTTTCTTGGCTGTCCAGAAATGTTTTAATTTAATCTCAAAACAATAAATGCTGGCACGTATGCAGAGAGAGAAGATTTTATATATACTTTTGGTGGGACTGAAAAATAGTACAACCTCTGTGTAGAAAGTCATATGGAGAGACTTCAAAGAAGTGACAGCAGGCTTACCCTTTGATCCAAAGATCCCACTATTGGGTATTTACCCAAAGGAAAAAAGAAAAGCTCATTTTGTCAAAAAGACATGTGCACTTGAATGTTTATTGCAGCACAGTTTATAATCACAAAATGCGGAATTAACTCACGTGCCCAGTAATACATGAGTGGATTAATAAACTGTGGTATATGTTTACCACAGATGTACTACTCAGCCATAAATAAATGGTGAATGAACACCTTTTTTTTTTAAGAACCTGGATGGTACTGGAGATTATTCTTCTAAGTGAAGTATCACAACATGAAGAATCACTATTAAACTGGAAATCACAGATCAATACCATGTGCACATTTGGCAGTAAAAGTCAACAGAGAGCCAACAGGTGGAGGGGACACAGGAGAGGGGTCAATACACACCTTACAGGTAGAATGCACATTATCTGGGTGAAAGGCACAGTTACCATGTTTGCTCAAACTGCACAAAAGCAATTCATGTAACCAGGACATTGGCACCCTTGTAATATTTGGGAAAAATAAAAAAAAAAAAGCTCTGGAGTTCAAGAGTTTGTCTGGATTTGAAAGAAGAAGTGTTTGCATTATTACCGTATAAATAGTAATTAAATCTATCAGACTTGTTGAGTTCACCTAGAGAGTTAATGAAGACCTATAAGAGAAGAGATCAAAACAATACGAGATGTGTCCTGTCAATGTCTATCATTTGGAACAGGGGTGTCCAACCTGTGGTACCCAGGCCACACACTGCTTTTTGAGGACTTTTTTTGTTTATCTTTCAGGTCAGATAGTGATAGCACAAAAAGTATACATGGTGTGGAAGCTAGGCAGATGAAACGGAGTGGCCACAGAGATGGAAATAACCCAAATGGGCACAGTGCCACATAAGGCACCTGCTCAGAGAAGAGGAGAGATTAAGGACTTTAACTTCTAGAATTAAGGAAATGAACACCAGATGAGATAAGGACAATGAAATGGTACTTTAAATAAAGCAAACGTTTATCACCCCTGGGTTAGAAGGGATAGTTGGAATTATGGTTAGAAAAAAAAAAGGAGAAAGAGTATCTGTAATTTCACAGTCAAGGTTGGGATGCTTGAAGCTGACATTAGGAAGGATTTGTAGTTAAGGTTTAGGACAAAATTCAGAGTCTGGTGATGGATTAAGGAGAACAAAGTAGGAAAGAGGACAAGTTAATTAGAAGGCAGATGGTTATGGAACTGAGATTATAGGAAGTATTATTTGCACTAATACTGAGATTATCAGTTTCTATGACAGCAGTGATTTTGGAAAGAAACATAAACTATCCCATAGTGCTGTGGTTTCAAATATAGAACCCAACACTAGACGTGCATCAAACAGACCTAAATTTATGCATTCTTTTGCTTGTTTCCTGGAAGTTCTGAACTTTGTGGTAGTAATTTTGAGGTAGAACTTTCAAATTTACAGTTAAAAGCAGGACTGGAAATTATGCTGGTGCATCAACAAATGAGGAAACCAATGCTTCAAACCTTATATTTTGCATTTCCCCTCAAATCTCGAGAAAAAAAAATTCTACTTTCAACTTAATTGACCACCGTAATAACCCAGCAAGATTCTGAATTGTTAATTTCATTTGTTTTTCATGTAAACTACATGAAAAATTGAAATGATGAATAAATAGCATTATAAGTCCATTTGAGTGATTAAACCACTGTGATATATTGGATTAATGCTCATTAATGTATTTATAATACATTCTCTTTCTCTTAAACCATTTGCTTTTCTGTTTTCTTATCCTACAGAACATTTAAAAGACATTTTTGCATGTTTTAATCCATCCTGGCAGCCTAGGGATGAATCTTACTTGACCATGGTGAATTAGCTTTTCATAACTTTCCAGTATTTCTTTTGTGTTTCTCAAACTTATTACTTCTTATAATTATAATTTTTTAACAGTTCTATTAAGTATACTTTTTCCTCATTATAAACTGAGCAAAACATTAGACAGCAACATAGCATTCATTTCTTTTATCTGTTCCCTTTTTCTTTTTACTTATATTTACTTAAAATATTGCAGAATTTTTAGCCCATTCAAGGCTTTAAGGAGAATTTTTAAACCTAACACTTGAACATAGGGTATTCCTCTGATGGATCTACAGTTTAATTACATAAGATGAGTGGAAATAAACAATTAAAGTGAAGAGGTGTGTTCTACCATCGGGGCATGCACTTAATTATTATTTAGCTATTAGTTTAATGGAAAAAATTAGCTTCTAAATTCATAATTTTAAGATAGATATGGATATTATTAATTGTACACAGTAATAGAAATTGTACATAGTAATAGAAACTTTTTTTATGTACATAGCAAGTACTACTAAAATAAGAACTGTTTAAGTATTTCTAAGGAGCTAATCTTACTAAAGAAACTAATACCATAATTAGGGTATATGCTAACCACAATTTATCCATAGTGACAATGATATGGCATTACTAGGCGAATTCTCATATTATGCAAAGGAAAATTCAAATTTAAAGGAATTTTGCTTTCTGAAAATTAATCCAAATAACACAAAAAAACTTCTTTAGATGATAGTCATTCAATGAAATGAAATGAAAAACAATATGGTCTGTGGATTTATGTGTTTGAGGATCTTTCCAGTTATAAGAAACAAAGTCTATTAGTTAAACTCAGATGGTACCGACTCATTGTTTGTCTTACCCAGAGAATTAGGAGAAACTGTCTTAGAATTTAGACAATCATAACTGACAGACTGACTAGTCAGTAGTGCTAATATATCATAAACAAGAATATAACCAGTTATTACTATTTTGGAGTATTATGGATGCACAAATGTTTTGGTTACCTGCAGTGCCTTTGTAGTTTGAGTTAAGGTTGTTAGTGCTCCTGTCGCCTGGATAGTGTGTGTGGCACCCTTCAGGTGTAGCCCTGAGGTCTTCTTAACAGTGAACTGTACTCGCACATCCAGTTCAATCTCTGAGACAGTAGGTGGTGAGTGAGGGGAAGCATCAACCACACTTTGTATGGTTGAGTCATTAAATGCTGTAAAGGGCTTTGCAAATTAGCATCCTTGTCAGTAAGTGATGCTTGTTGGCAGGAACAACCTGCAATGCTATTTTGGGACCTGTGAGCAGCTCTAGACTTTCAGGAGAATCATTCAAATGCCAAGGTGGTGGGTGGGGCCCTAGAAGTTTTATAGGCAAAGTATAAAAACTTTGCCCCGCTTCTGGTGGGGCCATAGAAGTTTTATAGGCAAAGTATAGCCCCAGCATAGGCAAGTTGGGGTATGAGGCTCAGCAGGGCTGCATTGGATGATCCTGTTCTCAGGATCTACAAAACCTGGCAAGGGGGCAGTGTCTGTGCCTCAAAGGAGTAGGGTGCCGACCCCATATGCCAGAGATAGCAGGTTCAAACCCAGCCCTGGCCAATAACTGCAAAAAAGAAAAATTTGAAAGAAAAGTCCTGACAAGGTAGCTGTTTGGGCAGGGGTCAGTGGTCTGCTCTCAGATTTCTGGGCAAAGCCACCAGGGAGGAGCTGAGGTGCCCCCATCCAGCAGAAGTCTGCTGATAGAGGCAAGGGCTATCTGAGATCTACAGTCTTGCTGTTGGGGACAGGTTTAGCTCTTCTCCCACCTTGCCAGGATTTGTGGTCTCCCTCTGTCATCTGCTGGCGGGCAGGAATTCAAAATTGCAAATCTTTCTCACAATGGCACTGTAGGCTGGGAGCTTCCCTGTCCAGGATCCCACCCTGGGCTGACAGCACAATCCAGCAGCTCAGGAGCATGGTGACCGCTGGACACATGAGAAGGGGAGAAAAAAATCCTCTGCACCTACCCTTTTCACTGAACTTCAAGACTCTTGAAGGTTGAATTTGGCTAATATCCTGGTCCTTCTTATTCTGATCTGCAACTTCTTCCCATGGAATCCTTTAGAAGTTCAGGCACTTTTTTCTCAGAATTGCACCCAATCTATGAACTGAGTTGGATTCCCCTTTTCATTTAAACCTTTTCTATCTTTCTGAGGTGATTTGGTAGCTGAGTCTGATTTTTACGTATGGTAAGAGGTATAGCTCCAGTTTCATTCTTTCACATGTGACCATCCAATTTTCTCAGCACCATTTATTGAAAAGGGTGCCCAGACTATGCGCTTTTGTCAGCTTTGTCTAAGATAACTTGCTGGGAGTTTATGGCTTTGTTTCTGGGTTCTCTGTTCTGTTCCATTGATCTGTGTCTGTTTTCATACTGGAACATTTATGTTGGAGTTAAAGTTGCTTTGTACTCTAATTTGAAGTTAAAAAATGTTACCAAGCATGGTGCCTCATGCCCATAATCTTAGCACTCTGGGAGGCTGAGGCAGGTGGATCACTTGAGCTGAGGAGTTCAAGACAAGCCTGAGCTAGAGGGAGACCCTGTTTCTACTAAAAGTGTAAAAATGTTAGCCAGGCATGGTGCCGCATGCCAGTTGTCCCAGAAACTCAGAAGGCTGAGGTAGGAGGAGGATCACTGGAACCCAGAAGTTTGAGGTTGCTGAGAGCTAAAATGCCATGGCCCTCTACCCAGGGCAACAGAGTGAGACTCAGTCTCAAAAAAAAAAAGAGCTTCCTTGCAACTGGGCATGGTGAGACTGGGGAGAGAAGAATTCAGGCATCTCTGGCTGGTGAGATCTGCCCAGAAACATCCCTTTGTGGATACAGGGAGACAGCATGAGACTTCTGGACCCCCGAGGAAGGCAAAAGCAGTGGAGATCTGGCAAGTGCTTGCGTGTGTTTGTTCGGTCTAATACTGCTGGCAGCTGTGGCTATAGCAGCAGTGAGACTGCAAACTGGAAAGGCCTTACCTGTGAGCTGTTCAGGTTTCTTTTGGACTTGGCACTCAGTTGAACTGCCTTGGGAGAACTGGGGTAAGAGTGAGGAGGTCTTTGACTTTTGTCTGGGGCTCCAGACTGAGCCGCCGAGCCAGACGGAGCTACCAGTGTTTGGTGGTGGGCTGTGTGGAGCCATCATAGGAGAACTGCCCCGGCAAGCTCCACCCTCAGGGTCCCAGAACAAGCATTGGGCGGGAGCAAGTAATCTAGTGACTGAGCAGCCTAAAGGCGGGGACTGAGACGCCTTGCAGCTTTAGCCCTCAGGGGCATTGGGTGAGACCGGTTTTGGCACACTGGGACTCATCGAAACCCTAGTCCAGAAGCACAACAATTTAAAGAGCAGGAGGAAGTGAAAGGGAAAATTAGGACAAGGAAACAGATAAAAGAAATCATGAGGAAGAACCAGCAGAAAACTCCTGGCATCATGAAAAACCAGTGCAGAGCAACGCCCCCCCCCCCCCAGGGGCTGTGAGGGTGATATTGCAGAGGATTCCACCTATAAGGAAATGTTAGAAATGTCAGAAATGGAATTTAGAATACAGATGATGAAAACAATCAAGGAAATGAAGGAAGAAATGAAGGAAAATGCTGATAAAGCGGAAAAAGAAATGCAAAAACAGAATCAATTAAGAGAAGAATATAAAAAGGATATGGCAGAGATGAGGGAAATGAAGCAGGCAATTAGGGAACTTAAAGATGCAGTAGGAAGTATCAACAACAGATTAGACCATGCAGAAGAAAGAATCTCAGAGGTAAAGGACAAAGCTCTTGAGATAACTCAGATGCTTAAAGAGGCAGAAAAGAAGAGAGAGAAAGCAGAATGTTCACTGGCGGAATTATGGGACTCTATGAAGCATTCAAACATACGAGTTATAGGTATCTCAGAAGGGGAAGAATAAAGCCCCAGGGGAATGGAAGCCATACTAGAGAATATTATAAATGAAAATTTCCCAAATATCACCAAAGATTCTGACACTCTCCTTTCAGAGGCATATCAGACCCCAGGTCGCCTCAACTCTAACCAAGCATCCCCAAGACACATA